>BLSH010237663.1:696541-706656 GCA_018402905.1 Glandirana rugosa
CTCCCGGTTCAGGTTCGGGTTACACAAGTTATGTCTCGCTATTTTTGGAGTGTCCAGGTGAAATCCACAAACGACATAGTTTACATTTTTTTTAGGAAAAATCTTCTTCATTCGTCCGGCCGATGACTTTTTATGGTCTTATACTAAATAATCAATGTTATTTTTATAAAGTTGCCTCTTATAACTAGAAATACATGGTTCTTCCTTATTTATGTACCTCCTCTAAATACATGTTCGTCACAATGTCAGTAATAGTAATAATGTAATTTCGATTTCCGATTAGAGGGATATCAAACGGAAAAAATTACGATTGGTTTTAGGAAGTATCCAGGACAAGCAATTCGGCCAATCAGTAACAGGAGAGACAATGACTAACCGGCTTAACGAACAGGACCTATGAAGGATTTTGGTTAGCATTAAAAAAGGCAAACTATAGGGAGATTAGCCTTTAGCTTTAATGTAATAATGATAATGACTGTAACACTGCTTGTACATAAATCTCCTCCATGTATTTATTCCTTCTTGGTACATAAAGATCAATATTCTCCGTTGAAATATTTTTATTGTAACTAATAAATCATATTCTGGTATTTTTCAGTAGCCGGCCTGCTTACTTCTTCTAAAAAGGATTTTTTTTACATTTGATACAGCAAACACCTAAAGTGGACCTGTGAGGTTTTTATCGCTCTGTATTGAACACATTGGGCTTGGACTTGGCCCTCGGTGTTTAGTTTGGAGGCATGGCTAACAGGCCCCATTCACACCTCACCGTTTTGTAGCTGGAAGCTCCAAGCTTCAAAACGTTGGAGGAGAAAAAAATCAATAGTTCTCTATGGGGTTGGTTCACATCTCCACTACAAGTCGTCTTTTTTTGTAGCTCAAATCGTGCAGATTGGTGCGCTTTTGAAGCATTTTTTTTTTCCATAGAAATGTATGAAAACTGTTAATTTTGACGCACATTTTTGAGCGTTTTTCTGCTCAGATGCAATAAATAAATGAAGTAAATAATAATAAATAAATAATAAATGCATTGAAGAAATAAAAAAAGCAATACATAAAATAAATAATACATTAACTTATTAAAAAATAATAATAAAAAAAAATAAAATTAAAAAAATCTAACCCTTAACCCAAATATTAACCCCTGGTCCTAAACCCTAATCCTAACCCCTAACCCTGATATTAACCCTAACACTAATATTAACCCTAAACCCTAACCCAAATATTAACCCCTGATCCTAAACCCTAATCCTAACCCCTAACCCTGATATTAAACCTTAACCCTGACACTAATAATAACCCTAAACCCTAACCCTAATATTAACCACTAACCTAACAAAATAAATACGTTAGTTAATAAATAAATAAATTAACCCATAACCCTAACCTTTAAACCCCAACTCAGGTGTGAATGCAGCCTAACACAGCCAATAGTGAAAGAAAGAGAATGACTGCTGCATTGTGAGAAGTATAGATTATGTCAAAGGAAAAACTCCACTTTCACTAAAAACAAATCATACATATATTCCATTGATGGAAGCCAACTATTATTTTGGAGCACTGCCAACAAAACGCAGTTCGGTTTTATTTAAATTCAACATGGGTACATCAATAAAACAAAGGCAACGCGTTTTTTATGGTCTGGCACCCCTTCGTCAGTGGCTACAATAATTACACAGCACAAGCACATACATTATGAGGAATGTATGACAAAAATCTTACACTGAAAACAGCACATGGCTAAACATCAAAATATAAAACTAAGACCCACAGTAAGGTTATATGAAGAAAACCCAAAATTTGGTGTGGTGGTCTACACCCATTTGTAAGATATCAAAGAGTCATGCCTCAATAAGACAACCTTCAATTATAGATCAGGGAGTGTTATCAGATTATGGTGGAATTTTGGCGAGGTAGACTTTAGCCGTGATATGTATAATTATACCTTGTTTCCGGTAATATTCTATGTCAACTCGGAAACAAAGCTTCAAGGAGGAGGTCCATTGACCATGACCAAGACAAGTACCCTTGTTGACTTCCAGATTACGGCAAGATCCTTGGTGTCAGTGGAAGGATGGTGCCCCATCATTTGTGCCAGTGGAATAATGCCTCTTCGTTGGTGTCAGCGGGAGGAATAATGCCTTAAATCAGTAAAGCCTCGTACACACGGTTCGACGGTTGTATACAACAGGTCGTACTTACGACCGTCCTATATGTAATCGATCGTTCGTATGCGCGATTTGAACAGCCGAACATACGACGGTCATACAAGGGGAGTTGTATGAGCAGACTATAAAACTTGGTTGTACCAACAAGCGCTCATACGACCGTTGTATCGTGTGTACAGAGCAGTTGGTACAAAAAGTTGTATTGTGCAAAACACGCATGCTCAGAAGTCAGGAACGGCTGGATGCTAATTACATGCACCTGAACGTTCTTCTGTGGTCGTACGATCGTGTAGTGCAGTCAGTGTGCTAGATACAACGGCCAACATACGATTTGCGACGATCCGAGGCTTTAGAGAGAAAGTGCCCCAAGGTCTAGATATAGGCAAGGAAATTGCCACATCTGGCCCATGGACTGCAGTTTGGAGACCATTGGTGTACACCAGCCTTTCTCAACCTTTTCAACACAGCAGAACCATTGAAATAACTTTCAGGTCTCGGGGAACCCCTGCTAAAAAATTACTATATCCACACCTCATGATACATTAGCGTGATGGTCAGTGGGAAGAATGTTCCTTACACTTGTGGCCAATGGTGTTGGTAGGAACTTATCTGAGAGGAAGAAATTGCTCAAGGAACCCCTAGCAACCTCTGAAGGAACCCTGGCTGAGAAACCCTGGTGTACACTATATCTGACATCATAATTATCATCACCACTGCCTGCATCAGGACTGAGGGCTCGAGAGGAGTACCGAGCCACGATGCTGTGACTGTTTTCAGGAAGCTATGTATAGCACCTGGTCTAGCCCCTCCCACCAGCCATGATCTGCCTGAATTGCATAGGGAAGCACAGAGACCCAGTGATGATTACGCTGGGTCTAAAATAAGGTGTGTAATGAAAACTGAAATGTTTTATGTAAAAATGTCATTAGAATGTTTAAAAAGTGGGGTCAGGGGTATCAGGGAAGGCAAAATATAAGCAGAATAAACAGCTTTAAACATGTGTGTTCCACCAATCCCTTCACAGTATGTGTGTTGCTAAAGCACAATTTTGTGTATTTCTTTTTGTAAGGATCTGGTCACACAGCAAAAAGACTGACTGCAGTTTTGTAAGAGGAGGTACTGTTATGAAGAGTAACCCAGAATCTCATCTTCAGCTGCTAGTATTTCATAAACACGCGTATATTACATACAAATGACATCATAAAGGCCATAGAAAACATGAACTTTATTAAAAGAAAATAATTTCCACCATTTTCTGAAGGAAAAAAAATTCCACAATTTCCCAACATTTTTCTTGGTTCCGTGTATCTTTTGTGCTCTACAGATTAAAACTCCTATTTTGTGGGTCCATACAGTGCCTTAAAAAGTATTCATACCCCTTGAAATTTTCCACATTTTGCCATGTTACAACCAAAAGCGTAAATGCATTTTATTGGGATTTTATGTCATAGACCAACACAAAGTGGAGCATAATTGTGAAGTGGAAAGGAAATGATAAATGGTTTTCAAAATTTTTTTGCAAATAATTAGTCAATACTTTGTAGAACCACCTTTCACTGCAATTACAGCTGCAAGTCTTTTTGGGGAAGTCTCTACCAGCTTTGCACATTTAGCTCTGTCAGATTGGATGGAGAGCGTCTGTGAACAGCAATTTTCAAGTCTTGCCACAGATTCTCAATTGGATTTAGGTCTGGACTGTGACTGGGCCATTCTAACACATGAATATGCTTTGATCTAAACCATTCCATTGTAGCTCTGGCTGTATGTTTAGGATCGTTGTCCTGCTGGAAGGTGAGCCTCCGCCCCGGTCTCAAGTCTTTTGCAGACTCTAACAGGTTTTCTTCTAAGATTGCCCTGTATTTGGCTCCATCCATCTTCCCATAAACTCTGACCAGCTTCCCTGTCCCTGCTGAAGAAAAGCATCCCCACAACATGATGCTGCCACCACCATGTTTCACGGTGGGGATGTTGTGTTCAGGATGATGTGGAATGTTATTTTCTGACACACATAGCATTTTGCTTTTAGGCCAAAAAGTTCAATGGTCTCATCTGACCAGAGCACCTTCTTCCACATTTGCTGTGTCCCCCACATGGCTTCTCACAACTGCAAACGGGATTTCTTATGGATTTCTTTCAACAATGGCTTTCTTCTTGCCACTCTTCCATAAAGGCCAAATATGTGGAGAGCACGACTAATAGTTGTCCTGTGGACAGATTCTCCCACCTGAGCTGTGGATCTCTGCAGCTCCTCCAGAGTTACCATGGGCCTCTTGGCTGCTTCTCTGATTAATGCTCTCCTTGCCCGGCCGGTCAGTTTAGGTGGATGCCCATGTCTTGGTTGGTTTGCAGTTGTGCCATACTCTTTCCATTTTCAGATGATGGATTGAACAGAGCTCCATGAGATGTTCAAAGCTTATGATATTTTTTTATATCCTAACCCTGTTTTAAACTTCTCCACGTTATCCCTGACCTGTCTGGTGTGTTCCTTGGCCTTCATGATGTTGTTTGTTCACTAAGGTTCTCTAACAAACCTCTGAGGGCTTCACAGAACAGCTGTATTTATACTGAGATTAAATTACACACAGGTGGACTCTATTTACTAATTAGGTGACTTCTAAAGGCAACTGGTTCCACTAGATTTTAGTTAGGGGTATCAGAGTAAAGGGGGTAAATTCTGGTTTCTACCCCCTCTCTAGGGTTGCCACCTGTACGGGATTCACCCGCACAGTACGGGTTCAGCATCATCTGTCCAGTTTTCAGACTGCCTGAAACCCGGACAGACCATTCAGGCAGGGGGAGCTCCATTAGCATACCTGCCACTGTGGAGACAGCAGCAGTGTCATTGCTTTTAATTACATACACTGAGCTGGCGTGTGTGGTGGAATTGGAAGCTCCTTTCTGTCTCCCCCCCCCCCCCATGGTCCTGCAGGGTCTCTGTTATCTCTAACTTTGACCCCCCCTTGAATCAAAAGTGTGGTGTGCTGAGAGAACCGGGAGGCGGAGCTCACTGTAGCTACGGTCAGGCTGGCTGCTGCTCGCTACACACAGAGAGGAGGTGAGCTGAGTTTTTTTTCCAAGGAAAGTTTCCTAGGGTAGAAGGTTGCAAAGCTTCAGGAGGATTTCTTCTCGATTTATTACATTGCAGTGTTAACCACTTCTCCTCCGGAAGAATTTCCCAGTTTAGGACCAGAGCACTTTTTGCGATTCGGCGATGTGTCGCTTTAACTGACAATTGCGCGGTCGTGCGGCGTTGTACCCAAACAAAATTTGCGTCCTTTTTTTCCCACAAACAGAGCTTTCTTTTGGTGGTATTTGATCCCCTCTGCGTCATTTCTGATCGCTGCTATAAACAAAAGAAGAGGGACCATTTTGCAAAAAAAACTAATTTCTTTCTTTTTGCTAAAATTCAAATCCAAAAAAAAAATATAAAAAAACATTTTTTTTAACCGGTTTTGGCCGATTTATATTCTTCCTCATATTTGTGATAAAAAAAAAAATCGCAATTGGCGTTTATTGATTGGTTTGCGCAAAAATGGCCGCGTTTACGGATGGTGAGAATTCATTTCTGGGGTTTTTATTTTTTACTAGAAATGTCGGCGATCTGCGATTTTTAGCGGTACTGCAATATTGCAGCGGACATGTCGGACATTTTTGACACTTTTTTGGGACCAATGACATTTATTCAGCGATCAGAAATTTAAATGTCCACTGATTACTGTATAAATGTCATTGGCAGTGAAGGGGTTAAAGCGGTAGTAAACCCGCTGACCGAAATAAAAATAAAAAAAAAGCCTGCAAGAAAATCGCATAATATGTTAGTATGCATTGCATACTAACATATTATGAAATACTTACCTTAGAACGAGGCCCCCGATGCCCGAGTCGGTCAGCGCTAAGGACGCTGACATCTTTGTCCTCTTCTGTCTTCCGGGTACGCGGCTCCGGCGCTGTGAGTGGCCGGAGCCGCGTGACGTCACTCCCGCGCATGCGCGCGGGAGCTCTTCGCACCGGCAGCCAGCTCTGAGATGCCGGCCGCCTCGGCCGGATCGTCAGAGCGCATGCGCCGCTAATGTCAGCGGCTGCATGCAGGGCGAATATCTCCTGAACCATGCAGGTTTAGGAGATATTCTTTTTACCTACAGGTAAGCCTTATTATAGGCTTACCTGTAGGTAAAAATAGATTTTAGGGTTTACTACCGCTTTAACCTGGGGGGGAGAGCTAGGGGTTAACTGTGTTCCCTGGGTGTGTTCTTACTGTGGGGGGGTTGGGCTACCATGGGCATGAGAGATCTAACTGATCCCAGTGACAGGGATCAGTAGATCTCCCATGTCCGCACTGTCAGAATGGGGAACCGCCGTGTTTACATCGGTGGTTCTCCGTTCTTTGCCTGTGGCCGCTCATCACGGCTCGCAGACGGACATCGGGTCCGCCCGAGCCACGGGCACACTCCTCAGGAGCGCGGTGGGCATGCGCGCCCCCTAGCGCCAATTCACAGATCGCCGTCTTTTTTACGACGATTCGCGGCCAGCGTCCACACTGCCGCCGTAAAATATGCGGTAGGCAGTGTGGAACTGGTTAAAGAGGAAGTAAACCCAGATGGGGTTTACTTCCTCTACAGTGCCCTGTAAATTAGAAGCATAATGGGCTACTATGCATCACATAGTAGCCCATTATGTGCCACTTACCTGCAAACAAAGCCTGCGACGTCCAGCGATGTACCCCATGCTGGCCGCGTCCATCTTCTGCCCTTCTTCCTTCCGGGGCCGTGACTCCGGCGCTGTGACTGGCCGTAGTCGCGTGATGTCACTCCCACGCATGCGCGCGGGAGCCGCCAGTCACGGCACAGGGTCAGTGGAGAAACGGCACAGAGGCTCCCATTATACCCTCCACACTCCTTTCCGGTACAACCAATCATCCATCCACCCACCACAACCAACCCACAGCTCCCTTCCCTGGACATAGGACAATCCAATCTTCACCCACCACATTGATGAGAACCCACAAACCTCCCATCCTGATGAGAACACACAAGGCCTATTTTTGGACTGATCATCCATCAGCCACAACCAATAAGCACCCACAGCTTGCTCCCCTGGACTTATGACCATCTGACTTATGAACACCCACAAACCTCCCGCAACAGTGATAAGCATCTGCCAATCTTATCCTTGGACTGACCATCCATCAATCAATGACCAACCACAGCTCCCTTCCCTGGACTTAGGACAATCCAAGCTTCACCCGCCCTACTGATGAACACTTACAGACCTCCCCCAACACTGATGAGCAACTGCAAGTCTTCTCCTTGAACTGACCAACCATCCACCCTCCACAATGACCAACCACAGCTACAACCCCTGGATGGATGACCCCACAAGACTCCCCCACTCTATTGATGAGCACCGATAGTCACTACCACCCAAACCCCATCTACAGATGGATGTCCACAAGCCTCCACCTACCTTTATCACTGCTGACCAATGAACACCCACACCTACTGACTGATGACCAACCCTGATTCCCTCCCCTCACCAAGGAGCAACTGGGACCAGGGCTGGTGCAAGGATTTTTAACACCCTAGGCGAAACATCATTTTGCCGCCCCCCTTGGTTTCCACCCCCTGACTCCACGCCCTTTTCCATGCCCAGCCTAATCAGCACCAATCAAATTCCACCTGATCAGTGCCAATCAAATGCAGCCTCACCAGTGCCCATCAAATACAGCTTCACCAGCGCCAATCAATACAGCTTCACCGGCGCCAATCAATACAGCCTCACCTGTGCCCGTCAAATACAGCCTCACAGCACCAATCAATACAGCCTCACCTGTGCCCATCAAATACAGCTTCACCTGTGCCCATCAAATATAGCCTCACCTGTGCCCCTCAAATACAGCTTCACCTGTGCCCATCAAATACAGCTTCACCTGTGCCCATCAAATACAGCCTCACGGGGGTGGGGGTATTTGGCAGATCAGTCACTATTTCTATATACATTTGCAAATGGCATGTGTCAGTTTTTACATGAATCAATGCAGAGCAGCTAGTGACAGATCAACAGCAGCCAGACGCCCTAGGCGGCAGTGCGCCCTAGGCGGCCGCCTACTCCGCCTAGTGGTAGAGCCGGCCCTGACTGGGACCCATTTCTACCCAAATACAACTCCTACGGATGAGTGACCCTTTATCTTCCCTCCCAGATACTGCTGACCCCCGGCAACTCCCTCCGCTGGACTGGAGACCACACCATATACCTCCATCCCCAACAGGCATCGGTGACCTGATTCCCACCCCCACCTGCTCATGAGCCATTTCAAGCCTTCATCCAGACTGATGACTTACTGACCTGCTGAGTCCTCGTCCACCAAAACTAATGATGATCTTCCTTCTGTGGACTGATGGCCAGCCTCATTGATCCCCACCAGCCCCCACTCCCCTCCCAAACCCCAACTACTGGTCTCCTCATTGCTAATGTGAGTCTATTAACTCCTCATCACCCTGACTATGACCTTTCCATCCTCCTCCGCAATGATGACCCCAGGACACCCCAAATAAGGATCGCCCGTCACCCCAATCTCCTCTACTGATGAACACTCACATCCATGCTATTTTCTTTGTTAGGCCTCAGACACACGGGTGTACAAATAAATTCCCCAAATATGCCACCTGCCGCCTGAAAACAAATGCCTCTAATGTCGCATTTTTACGCATGTATTACATCTAGATGTGTAAACTCATTCTATCGGCTAGAAAATGTATGTTTTCCAGCCACTAGAGTACATTTACGTTCATATGTGCGCATTTAGGCGCATAAATCACGTTGAAAAAGTCCTTTTATAAGTAGAGTGGAACCTTAGATTACGAGCATAATCCGTTCCAGGAGAATGCTTGTAATCCATAGCACTCGTATATCAAAGCATTTTTCCCCATAGGAAACAATGGAAACTCAGTTAATGCGTTCCACAGTGACTGCTTGTCAATGCATTACTGGCCAGAGGTGTGGTGGCGCTGGTGAGGCTCGGAAACGGTCGGAAACATTCGGAACTGCTCGGGAACGGTTTACACTTTAGGTATTTCCAACAGCTTCCGATCATATCCGCAGCGCACCAGCGCCCCCGCACCTCTGGCCACATGTAGCATTGCACGCACAGGGGCATAATCCTGCTTGTTTTACGAGGCAGTGCTTGCAAACCGAGTCAGGATTTTTTTTTTTAAATGCTCGTCTTTCAAAATGCTTGTTAACGGCGTTACTCGTTCTACTTTTTATTTGTTATATTTTTACCTTCCCTGCATCTCTCATGCCAACTCAATGACCAGACACACACTGTCACCAATAGAAAAATACAACATAAAGGTACACAATGAAAGCTTCAACGGATTGTCAATACCTGCTGCCAGTAACAACTATGGCTTCTGCTTCCCGGAAATTCCGGTCTGTGTGTTCCACCAGCAGTTGCCTGTTCTTCCGCGTTATGCGTTTCAGGCAGTTCTGTAGCCAGTAGTGTATTTAGGTTTTCTGCTGCCCTAGGCCTGACTAAACTTGTGCCCCCCCCCCCCCACACACACAGTTGTGGAACGCCAGCTGCCCGCACAACAACTCATTGGTTGGGGTCCACCGCCTAGGACCTTCAGGACGCCCACCCCCATATATGTATGGGCCCTCCACCTCTGATGGCGGCCCTGCCTGTATTATCATACCGGCAGCATTAAAAGTGCAAGCTGGCAGGGACTCTTTTCGTGCTGCCCCCCTGCAAAGTGCCGCCCTAGGCCTGGGCCTTGTTTGCCTAGACCAAGATACAGCGTTGTCTGTAGCTGCATAGGCTCCCTCGTGTGGTCGCTGTTAGAACTGCAAGCTAGAACAGGTCAGAACTCTGTTCACTACAGCTTAGCACTGCCACCCTGTGGACATTTTTTAGTACTGCAGCGGTCATACTATAGCACCACATTACCA
>BLSH010237663.1:706666-742225 GCA_018402905.1 Glandirana rugosa
CCGTGGTATCGTACACTCACCAAAATACTGAAAAATAAGTAACTTGTAGATAAAATTTGCATACCGCGTTACTCCATACGAAATAATATATACAATAGGACCACTGCCTTAAGGTTGACTCCTCGGTCGTCAAAAAGTTTCTGGATGTCCTAAATGGGGTCTCCGCGTAAACTGGTGTGATTTTTATCACCCAGTTGCTGATCCCCCACTCACGTGTAGGTACACCCCGTGGGTCAGACTCGTGCAACCCTCTGGGGTAAATCCTGTAGGTCTTTGAAAAACTGCTGGCTCCTCAGTTGGAATTCCGTCACCAGGATAACATATATAATAAAGCATACCTCATTGCGCCATACGTTTAAAATAGATGTTCAATGAATAAAAAGTCATAAAACCACTCACATGCTATGGTGCCTAATCGTCCTGGCACCCGGCATGTGTAACAGGTGATTTCTTAAGGGAGCCGAGCCAGCTTCAAAGACGGCAGCAACATTCTGGGGCCAATTTCCCTTAAGAAATCATCTGTTACACACACCGGGTGCCAGGATGATTAGGCACTGTAGCCAGTGGTGTATTTAGGTTTTGTACTGCCCTAGGCCTGACTAAACTTGTGCCCCCCCCCACACAGTTGTGGAACGCCAGCTGCCCGCACAACAACTCATTGGTTGGGGTCCACCGCCTAGGACCTTCAGGACGCCCACCCCCATATATGTATGGGCCCTCCACCTCTGATGGCGGCCCTGCCTGTATTATCATACCGGCAGCATTAAAAGTGCAAGCTGGCAGGGACTCTTTTCGTGCTGCCCCCCTGCAAAGTGCCGCCCTAGGCCTGGGCCTTGTTTGCCTAGACCAAGATACAGCGTTGTCTGTAGCTGCATAGGCTCCCTCGTGTGGTCGCTGTTAGAACTGCAAGCTAGAACAGGTCAGAACTCTGTTCACTACAGCTTAGCACTGCCACCCTGTGGACATTTTTTAGTACTGCAGCGGTCATACTATAGCACCACATTACCACCATTGTAGTCATTTGTGAAAACTGCAGTGATCTCAGTTTGACCCTTCCTTCACCCTGTGGCATACTGCAGCTTATCACACCCTCATCCATTACTTTAGCTTTGCTCTCCCTCCTTGTGGCCACTTTTTGCAACTGCAACAAGCTTAGCTGCCTTTAAATGTATTCTGCAGTGCAGCACTGCCACCATGTGGTCATTTAATAACATTGCAGCTGCAGCCACTTTTATACTACTGGGTCACACTGCCACCCTATGGCCATTTATAGGAATCACAATGTGATCTGAATTTTTTTAATGATTTTATTGGGTTTTTATTTAATGCTTGGCCCTTAGAAAAAGGCAATAAAAAGGAAGGAAAAAAAAAATATCATGGACAGAACTTAACTATATTGTATATTTTTACATACTGTCATGATGTGTTTGGTTTGCAAGTCCAGAATTTCTTTTACCACTTTTTAACTTAAATTTCTGCTATGAAGGATTGTTCGAAAGAGGTAAACTGAGCAAAATGACTTTGATTGCTTCCTCTAGAGCTGATCTCCAGGCAAACACATTTATGAAATGAATATCAAGGAGAATAGGTGTACACCCTAATCACCCCCCCCCCCCCCCCATGCAGTACCAATTCCCCCTGCTGCCTGTCTCCCCTGAGTCAACCTCCTCCTGCAACACTGCTTATATATACACAGTGAAGGAAAAAAGTATGGGGGACAGGACAACTTCACCGCATCAAAGGGACGATGGACAGAGCCATGTGTCATCAAATCTTGGGTGAGAACCTCCTTCCCTCAGCCAGGGCATTAAAAATGGGTCGTGGATCGTTATTCCAGCATGACAATGACCCAAAACACACGGCCAAGGCAACAAAGGAGTGGCTCAAGAAGAAGCACATTAGGGTCCTGGAGTGGCCTAGCCAGTCTCCAGACCTTAATCCTATAGAAAATATGTGGAGGGAGCTGAAGGTTCAACGTCAGCTTTGAAACCTTAATGACTTGGAGAGGAGCGGGACAAAATCCCTCCTGAGATGTCTGCAAACCTGGTAGCCAACTACAACTCTGTGATTGCCAACAAGGGTACCAATGACACTGGCTGAGTTTTCTTTAAGTAAACTCAATAAACTTACCTGTTAAATTAAGAAAAAAAAAGATAGCAGCCATGCAACTGGCATTTTCAGGAGGAGGGACGGCTTCTATATTCTCTCATGATAGGTTTAACTACTCTCCCGATGGGACCACCACCATATGAGTTGTTGCTCTCTTTGAGGCCTCCATGAATCTGTATCTTGATGCCCCAGGAAGAATGTTCACAGAGGCAATAAATCTGCTGCTAAACGTGCAATTTGCTTCATTCCAAATTCGTTTTTCAACGAAATTCTAAAAATGTGTTCATTTGGAAATATTCGAATTAACGAAAACCTGTTTAACGAATTTTCCCCAGATTCGAAAATCCGAAAATGTGAAACCTCAAAAATCCGAAATGATAACTAACTTATAATAACTATTACTAACTGTAAAATTATAGGTATTGGAATTTCCTTTTCAAATTTGGCTGTTAGTGAACGTAACGAATACGAATTTATCCGAAGTTACGAATTATCCGAAATAACGAATGCCGCATCTAAACAAATGGGACGGAATAAATTAATAATAATAAAAACGTTTTATTATTATTATTAATTTGTTACGTTCCATGTGTTTAGATGCGGCATTCCTTATTTCGGATAATTCGTAACTTCGGATAAATTCGTATTCGTTACGTTCAACAGCCACATTTGAAAGGAAATTCCAATACCTATAATTTAATAGTTGGTTATTATTAGTTAGTTAGTTATTATTTCGGATTTTCTTCCTTATTTCAGATTTTTGAATTGTCGGGTATTCAAATTTGGAAAATTTTGGATTTTCGAATTTCCAAACTTACGAATTTATTTGAAATAACGAATTTCGATCATAACGAATGACCCGAAAAACAAAAAATAAAAAACCCCAAAAAACGCGAGTAACGGAAACGAACATATTTTTCAGCAGTGCACATGTCTATCTTCACGAATTTGTTAAAGCGGTCTTAAACCCAAAAGCAAACGTTTATTATATTACAGCTTACCGATTCCTAGATGCGATGGCTGCATTTGTTTTCTTTTCTAGTCCTTCTTTCCTTTATTTTCATCTGAAGATCCGGCCAAAAAGTCAGTTGTTTTTCAAAAGAATGTGCTCTCTTGCAGGTGTATCAGTTTGCAGAGATCGGACAAAGCATTTACCACTAACAGGGGTGCTTACAATGATCAGCTTTTGTTTATCCACGTAAAATCCTTTTTCTAAAAGGAAAAAAAAACTTGACTGTTTGCTGTAACTTATTACAAAGTGTGAGCTGGAGTTTGGCTTCAATATGTGAGTGTATTTAAACCTGCTGGTACATTTAACATTCCCCTCTCTCCAGACTGACAATGCTGCTGTCTGCTGTGCTCCTTCATTCAGAGTGGGGGCGCTCGAATATAGGAAACAGCTGTATGGGTGCTTCCACCTTCATGCATAACAGCTGCGCCCGGTGCTCCGACTCGGAGGCTGCTGACACCCCCGCATAACACATGGATCACAGAAAGGATGGTCGGCACATCCAAAAATAATCTTCTCATGTACAATCGCTGTAAAACAGCGAACGCATTTCCACCGTCAGGCCTTAATCATGGCTTATTTTCTAAGGCCTGATTAAGGCCTGATGGCCGAAACACGTTGACTGTTTCACAGCGATTGTACATGTGTTTTTAATAAAGGAAGATTTTTTTTTTGGATGCTATCCCGACTGCATTTACAAACAGTGAACGCGTTTCAGACGAAACGCATTGGCTGTTGTACAGTGATTGTACATAGTTTTTCAATAAAGGAAAATTATTTTTGTATGCTATCCCAAGTGCCGACTATCCTTCAAGCTTTCCACGCTCTAATATAGGAGGTGTGTTACTGGGCGGATTACCAAGTGAAAATAGAGGGGGAAAAGCCTAAAAAAAGAAAACGAATGCAGCCACCACATCTAATGATTGGTAAGCTGCAACATATTACATTTTTGGTTTTGGGTTTAATACCGCTTTTATTTACTCCTGTGGCAAGATGCTGCAGATAGATAATTTCTGATACTGGTTGATGCCTCAGGGGAAGCAGTTAATGCCTTAGGACAGGGGTAGGGCACCTGCGACTCTCCAGCTGTTGTAGAACTACATTTCCCATCATGCTTCTGGGAGTAATTGTATCCATCAGCCTTGCAATGCCTCATGGGAAATGTAGTTCTACAACAGCTGGAGAGCCGCAGGTTCCCTACCCCTGCCTTAGGACAACTCCTCAGGTTTCCTAAGGGAAAGCTCCCAGACATGAATGCTCTACTGGAGAAGGTTTGAACCTTTTTATTGACATTTTAATAAATAGGCTTCTCTATTTACAATACATGGATTCTGGAAACATTTTTTGGTGTTCAAGAGGTATTGATGATCTTACTATCATGGATGCGCTGGTGCTTGAGAATATCGGACCGCCATGAAAAGCACTTGCCGCACTCCGAACACGAATAAGGTTTCACATGGGTGTGAGTCCTCTGGTGCCTGGACACATCAGAGCTCCCCGCGAATCGCTTCCCGCAAACAGCGCATGCGAACGGCTTCTCGCCGGTGTGCACCCTCTGGTGTTTCATGAGGTCCGACCTCTCCGTGAAGCTTTTCCCGCACATGGGGCACGAAAACGGCTTCTCGCCTCGGTGGATCTTCTGATGCTTGACGAGGTACTGCCGCAGGGTAAAGCACTTCCCGCAGTCCCCGCAGGAGAAAGGCTTGTCACCTGAGTGAGTCTTTTTGTGGTTGACGTAGCTGGAGCGAAACGAGAAACGTTTACCGCAGTCGGCGCAGCAGAAGGGCTTCTCTCCAGTGTGGATGCGCTGGTGCTCGGCTAGGTGCCAGGCGCAGGAGAAGATCTTGCCACATTCAGCACATGGGATGGTCCTCTCAATCGAGTGACGCTTTGATGACTCTGAAGGGTTCACCCCATCGGATAACTCCCGTTTTGGGCAAAACCTGCGGTGTCTGAGGAGGGTGGAATTCTGGGTAAAACATTTCCCGCACAAAGAACACAAAAAAGGCTTTTCTCCAGTGTGGGTCCTCTGATGAATCACCAGATAGGACTTTGACCGGAACGGTTTCCCGCATTCCGTGCAAGGAAAAAGGTTCTTGTCTTGTTGCTCCCCAGCGAGAACTGGTTTCCTTCTAAAGCGCTGCCTACCTTCTAGAAACGGCTTCTCGCAGATCATGAGTCTTCGGTGCTTGACAAGAGCCGACTTTTGCTGAAAGCGCTTGCCACATGGTGGGCAGGAGTAAGGCTTGTCCCCGGTGTGGACCCTTTGGTGGCGGACGATGTCTGACTTTGTCTTGAAGCACTTCCCACACTCAGAGCAAGGGTGCGGCCGCTCTGCACGGTGGGATCTCTCATGGTCAACGAGGGTGGATTTCCGGGTGAAGCTTTTGCCGCACTGCGAGCAAGAGAGCGGCTTCTCACCTGAGTGGCTCCCAAGGTGCACCACCAGGCGTTCTTTCCGAGCAAACTGCTGACCACACTCTGTGCAACAGAATGGCTTCTCTCCTGAGTGGCTCCTTAAATGAACCATCATGTGCTCTATCTGGGTGAAGCATCTGCCGCACTCTGAACAGGAATATGTTTCATCTCCAGGACATGGGCTTCTGTGGGGAAGATCGAAAGGCTTAATGTCCAAAGATTCTGCAGGATCTGAGATATGCAGAGATCGATCCATGCTGGTTGGTCCAGAAGGGAACTTAAGGGTCAAGGTGATTTCTCCTGGATCCAGAAGCAAGCCTAGACCTTTGTAATCCACATCTCTACCTGCCAAGAATAAAAAAGGGAGCATTTTAGGGCAACCAAACTCATAGCTGCATGGTTAGCCAAGTCAAGGTTCAACCATCAAGAGAAAAAACAACCCATAACTCATAGTAACCAAAAAGACTTGGCCAACAATTGCGTAGACAAATAACCAACAAACTCTGTGGTGGGTATTGAGGAGCTCCTGGCACAAAGGTTCATATCACTCAGGGGTCTTTTTAAATTTTGTTGGTTACCAGCATCAAGTAAATCCAGTGAGTTTTGGGGGGAAGGCCTCTCTCTTCTTCTTCTCTCTTCTTCAAGGCTGGAGCAGTAGATGTAATTAGAATTCCAATGAGATGCAATGAAGACCTATATTAGGGCTTCCAAGAGGTTGAACCCCACCAGTTCCTTATATATTTTGCGTATTCAGCTAACTAAACCCTCCCTGCCCTCTCCCTTCTACTGCAGTCTTGGATCGACTCTACCATTTATCGTTAAAAAACATCCTTGGATTAAGCTCCGGTTTATTGACTTTGCCTAGGCTGAGACGATGAGGACAAACCATGCTGGCAGTTTGTAATGCCGTTAGTATCTGACAGTCTTTATCAAGCCCTAATATAGGTCTTCATTGCATCGCATTGTGATTCTAATTACATCTACTCCTCCAGCCTTGAGGAAGAGATAGACCTTCCCCCCGAAACTCGTTGGATTTACTTGATCTTTTAACCATTAAAAATGTTAAAGAGACCTCTGTGGATGTGAACTTTTGTACCAGGAGCTCCTCAATCTCCACCTCAGAGTTTGTCATCTGCTGTCGCTATCAGAAAGGTAGCAGCTTGGAATCAGAACAAGGTTCAGCTGCACTGTACCCTCATTGCGTATTAGCTTCTTTGAAGGAAGGCTCATTCCATTGTGTATCCATCAGAACCAAGCCTCGAAATGTTACACTGACTAGGAAGAACTTCCACAGCCTTTGTTCAGTAATTTAAGCAGAAGTGAGAAGATCAAACTTGAACTTCACCATAAAATATGGAGGGGGCAGACAAAATCTGTTGTTAAGGAGATTATCATAGAAGAAAACCAACTAATTCAAAGCCCCAGAGGAAGCCAGGGACCTCCTGAATTTAGAGATGGCCATTAAGAAGTCTCCTCGTATCTGGAAACAGCTGATGTTTCCAGGTATTGCTATGGAGAGGCTTTCTACTCACCTACAGAAGTGTCTTCTTCCTTACACTGTTCATAACCTCTTTGAAGAACCATGGCTTCTCCATCCACATCTTCAACCTTAAAATTAAGCATCAGGTCTTCATCTTTAACAATGCAAGAACAAATATATAGCCTAACGTCATGAGCAGAGACTAAACAGATTTTGGTTTATCAGATCTCTACAGATCAATGTGCAGTCACTTTGATGAGACCCCTCAGCTCCACCTACCTGATGATGGTGAGGGATGGTGTGATCCTCCTGTGTGGAATCCCGGGAATACAGAGGACGGGGACAACTCTCTGGTGGGTTCCCATTACTGGATCCATCTGTAGGAAACACACACACTGACTGAATACATTGTTTCTATGTGTTTATCAGATGCTGGGGGGTCTAGGTGGACCCTCCATACTGCTCTCTCTTTTACAATAAAGTCTCCTCTTACCCGGTGATGTGAGGGGCGGCTGATTCTCCATCTTGATGTCCTTGTAGAGATCCTTGTGTCCTTCTAAATACTCCCACTCCTCCATGGAGAAATAGACAGTGACATCCTGACACCTTATAGGAACCTGACACACACAATGATACAGTCACCATCCAGACACATCCCTTGTCTGTTACTGGATAATGTCCCAGAATTCCCAGCACCGCTCACCTCTCCTGTGAGTAGCTCAATCATCTTCTGGGTGACTTCCAGAATCTTCTTGGTGTTGTTTTTTGCAGGAGTCTGGGAGGGAGGTGATGGTACCATGATGGTTACATGGTCTCCAGACTTTACAGGAGGAAAACTCTGTATTAAAAGCAGGAAATATTTAGTATATGGCCCCCCTAGAATCCTCGTCACCTCTCCGGTCAGTTCTGTGTTTTATTAATAGAGATAAGAGTGATGTCATGTGACCTCCCAGAATCCTCCTCACCTCTCCGGTCAGCTCTGTGTTTTGTTAATAGAGATAAGAGTGATGTCATGTGACCTCCCAGAATCCTCCTCACCTCTCCAGTCAGGTCTGTGTTTTATTAATAGAGATAAGAGTGATGTCATGTGACCTCCCAGAATCCTCCTCACCTCTCCGGCCAGGTCTGTGTTTTATTAATAGAGATAAGTGTGATGTCATGTGACCTCCCAGAATCCTCCTCACCTCTCCGGTCAGGTCTGTGTTTTATTAATAGAGATAAGAGTGGTGTCATGTGACCTCCCAGAATCCTCCTCACCTCTCTGGTCAGTTCTGTGTTTTATTAATAGAGATAAGAGTGATGTCATGTGACCTCCCAGAATCCTCCTCACCTCTCCAGTCAGCAGGTAGATGATCTCCAGGGTGAGGTTCCAAACCTTCTCAGTCATGTGACTCCCATCCTCGCCCATCCTGAAGACCTGAGGTTTGGAAATTGACCCGGGGACCAAATTGCATCCCCTGTAATAACAGACATAGACCACATGATTAATGGAGTGGTCATCTCGGTATAAACTTACTCTGCAGAAACTGAAAAAAAAAAAAAAAGTGAAATTCCATAACTCAAAAACATTTGCCTTCTATTTTTATTCTTTTTAATCTGATATCCATAAAACAAAATAATAACAAATAAATACATCCTTACTATTTTCAGTAACACAGCTCCAGTGCAAATCTCTTCAGACAGGAAGTACAATTAGTGCAGCAAAGGATTCTGGAAAATGTAGTTCTGGTCCCTCTTTTTTTTTTCAAGACCACAAAAAAATGGTCACCACCACCTCACTGCCCTTCTTCAGAACACAGAGTGAGGTCCTACGTTTTTGTCTTTGTAATTCCTCCTCATCTTTGGCTTTAATAACATTTCGAAACAGAAGGATGGAGATAGGGACTGGAGGGGAATGACAGTTTCACCTTCAGGTCTTCAGACTACGACAAAATGGCTCCACCAAAAACAGGAAGTCACATGAACATGAAGTTCCTGGTCAGAGGTGAATAAGAGAACATAAGAGCCATGGCTGTTACTGGAAGCCAATTATGGGTGTTTAATGTAAAAGAACATTTTAAAATTATATTATATTAACATTTATGATTTTAGATTATAATTCTTATTAATTAAATAGTAATAATGACAGAAAACAAATAACTTCTATATGCCATGACTGGCAGTGTTGCCAACCGCCAGTAAATTTACTGACAATTTGTAAAAATCAGTGATTTTTAGAACTGTCTATAAATATCAGGGTCTGATAATTTGTCATGCTGTGCTGACTTTTTAAGTGTAAACTGGGCAAACTACTTGATATGGGTATTGTCAGTGTTTCCATGTTGTGTTTAAATATCAATTGTCTTAGTCTTTAATAGGAGTTCTGTTATTTTTCAGGTTGCCAGTAAAAAAGGTGCTCTGCCAGTAAGATTTTCCATGATTTGCCAGTAAAAAACACTGCGGGAGGTTGGCAACACTGATTACTGGTTGGACCAGCTGATAACTAGGGAGCTCAGGCAGATCCTAGTTTGGACCCACCTGAGCGAGCCGAGCCCACAAGGAAGCTGTCACTGAACTGGGCCAGTCATAAGTGGCCAAGGCATTTCCCAACCCTCAGCCGCAGATATATACACCTATTTTATATGTGCGGCTGCAGGGCGGGGAATGCCCCCGAACATAGATTATTGGCCCAATACTGATGACAGTTTCCCGGTGGGCTTGCTCAGGTGAGTTTGGAATAGGACCCAAACATACCTGAGCTTATCATTGCAGAGGACACATTTCCCATTAAAATAATATGAATTTCACCTCTTTCATTCTGTCCAGCATACATCATTCACAACCTTTAAACCCTTGTAAAGGGGGCATTGTCTGCCCCCAAACGCGTTAGCCCTGTAACAAAGTCTTTTACCCTAATTCATGAATTAAATGTATACCTGGACAATTAATTCTCATTGCGGTGCCTCAAGTTCAGATCCATTCAGTTACAAACCAAAGGAACTCTGGAAATGCTTTGGTGTGTAGAAGCTGTGAACCCAGATACCCTGTCCAAATACCTCCACTATTTCCACACTAATAGCATAATCCTAAGTTTCCAGCACTACTCTTCCTGGTTCCCCAAGATTAACGTTGCGGTTTCTGTTCCCACTGGTAAGATTTACCCTCACTTCCTGTTTCGGTGACACCACCCCGTGACATACAGGGTCAGTTCCCCACCCCAAATGGGTCAGGGTGGGGAGAAAGCAATCTCAACTATCTAAGCCTTTCCCCCCCAAAAAAATGTCTTGCTCGCCGCTTTAGCTCTAGCTGTTACTTGATAGCACCTCTTATGAAACTCCTTTTAAACCCTTTAATTCTCCTCTTTGTTTCAAACACATAAAAACCTTGTGGTAAAGTGTGCAAAATTGAAGCTCCAAAGAGGTGTTGTGGTAACATTGTAATCCTAAATTTTCCCACTGGTCAGCGTTCCCAGAAAACCAATCATGATGACTGGATTCTGTGTTCTCAATGATACTGTGTGTGTTCTTGGCCATAGCAATTCCATGAATGTGCCAGTCAGATTTTTGCGGTCATAACTACTCATTAGATAAGCTCCATATTATGCCATCTCATCTGTTCCCGAGACTTATTCCAAGGCCAGGTGAGAAATATAATCCCTCTAGCATTCTCTGGCACCATCCAAATGGACCACTTGGACATGTTTGGAAAGGCTCTTTGGCACAGACCTTCAAAAGTTTATCTGCGCGAGTCGGCTAATCCTTCCCAACTGGCAATTCTGAATCTGAAGGTGAAACACTTCTATTCCAAAATTCTCTCAGATCTCTAAGCTCTGTGTCCTATCATGTATCGTAATCCCGCAGAAAATCTCCTTAACTCGTAGTCAAGTGGACCTTCAGTCATTTTTGCAACTTTCCATCTATTAAATCTTCTGCCCTTGTTGTTCTAACATTGGATAGTAAAACATTTTTTTTTTTACCAGTAAATACCTTATACGGCCAACTTCCTGTTTCTTATCTGGTTATTAGCCTAGGTGTATGACATCATAAACAGCTCTCTCTCTCACTCTTGTGTGAGTTTGCCAGGAAGGGAGGAGGGATGTGTCTAACATTTTTAGATTACGTTGATCCAGGGAAAATCTGCTTGCCTCTTGAGGGATCAGGAAGAATTTTTTTCCCCCGCTATAGCAAATTGGATCATGCTTTGCTGTGGTTTTTTGCCTTCCTCTGGATCAACTGTGGGTGAAGGATTGTGTATATGGGATTGTATGGTTCTATATAGTTTTTCTTTTTTTTTTCATTGGTTGAACTAGATGGACTTGTGTCTTTTTTTCAACCTAAGTAACAAAGAGTCATAAGAGGGTCAATGAAAGCTCAATTCAGAGGTGGAACACTTCTATTCTGAAGTTCGGCCCACCTGCCTAAACCCAAAAACTCAACTGTGACTTCCCTCCCATCAACCGGTTGTGAAACTGCTCAATCCAAAGTGGAACACTTCTATTCTGAAGTTCTCTCAGATCTCCGATCTCTGTGTCATCTCACAGAGAGTAACTCTCCCAGTCCCACCTAGAGAATCCTAATTCCCCTTGCCTCTACTCTTGTTCTTTTGGACCTTATCCATAGCTTATGATCAAAAGTAGAGACAAAGATAAGGGCTTGCTGCCTATACCCAAAAACTCCACTATGGTTTCCCTCCCATCAACCAGTTATGAAACTTCTCAATCAAGGTGGAACACTTCTATTCTGAAGTTCTCTTAGACCTCCAAATGCTGTAATGCTGTATCATCTCACAGAGAGTAACCTTCCCAGTCCCAACTAGAGACACTTAATTTCTGTTTCCTCTACTCTCATTCTTTTGGACCTTATCCATAGCTCACCATCGGAAGTAAAGACAGAGATATGGGCCTGTTGCCTAAACCCAAAAACTCAACTGTAGTTTCCCTCCCAATCAACCAGTTGTGAAACTTCTCAGTCCAAAGGGGGGACAGATCTATTGTAAAGATCTCCGAGCTCTGTCATATCATGTATAGTAACCCCGCAGAGAATCTCAAATATGGATGCTTCTACTCTCGTTCTTTTGGACCATATCCGTAACTCATGGTCATGAGTTATAACAGAGACACAGGCCAGACAGCTAAACCCAAGAACTCAGCTAGTGCTTTCCTCCCATCAACCATTTGCAAAACGTCCCAATCCAGAGGAACACTTCTATTCCAAAGTTCATTCAGATCTCAAAACACTGTCTTCTCGCAGACAGTAACCCTCCTGATCTCACCCAGAGAAACATAACTCCTGTTTTTTCTACTCTTGTTCTTTTGGACCTCATCCATAGCTCACAATCATAAGTTAAGACAGAGATACAGGCTTGCTACCTAAACCCAAAAACTCAACTGTAGCTTCGCTCCCATCAACCAGTTGTAAAACGTCTCAATTCAAAGGTGGAAAATGTATATTCTGAAGTCCCCTCAGATCTCCAAACTCCGTGTCATCTCACAGAAAGTAACCCCACTAACTTAGAAAAAAAACTTAATTTCTGTTGCTTCTACTCTCATTCTCTTTGGATCTTGTAAATAGCTCCTGGCCATAAATCAGGACAGAGAGACAGACTGTTCAGCTAACCCCCAAAAACTCTAACCAGGGCAAGGGGAAGACAGCACAGGCCTCATGGTGTAGTAGAACATCCAAGGCTTTATTAAACAATAGTAAAATATATCATCACAAAAGTGGTATTAAAAGTGAATATAGTCCAAAGGAAACAAGCCCACTATATCACAAAATCCCGGGAGGTATGGAAGGATGAACAGTCACAGTGTCCGAGCCGGCTGACAAGTAAGAGGCTGCTTCTCCACTCCCGCCTGGCTTCCTCGCTCCCAAAGGACAGCACTCGAAGTATGGTGGTCCTCTCAAGGTGCAGGGTTACAGGACAAGTTTCAAGGACTCCTCCTCTTCTTCAGAGCTGAACAGTGGAGAAGCTTGGCATTCCGTGCAGCCTCTCACCTGTCAGCCGCCTTCACAGCAGTCTGGATGCTGTGGCTGCTCATCCTTCCACCCCCATGTTTTGTGATGTAGTGGGCTTGTTTCCTTTAGTCTTCCCCTTGCCCTGGTTTGTGTTTTACAGGTGGAGTTCCCTCTCCTTAACATCAGCGGAATTCCTCTTAGTCAGGGGTCTCCAAACATTCTAGAAAAAGGGCCAGTTTACTGTCCTTCGGACTTTAGGGAAGCCAGACTGTTCCCAGCGAGAGCAAACAATGCGCTAACTTTGGTATTAGGGGGAGAAATAGTTGGTGTCAGTGGGAGGCATAGTGCCCATTTTTGTTGTCAGTGGAAGGAATTATGCCCCATCGTTGGTGTCAGTGGAAAGAATAGTGCCCCAATGTTGGTGTCAGTAGCATGAATAATGCCTCAAGGGCCAGATAAAGGCAAGCAAAGGGCTGCATTTTGGATGCAGCTCCTAGTGATCAGTGTTTTTTCGTCTAGTGTTTGGGCCACCTGCTCCTATTGGTTCTATGTTGTCATTTATTGATACACACAGTGTCATACCTTATCCATCATACATCTTATCTAATTGGATAGTGTCCTAAGGGCACTGTGGCTTATTCCAGGGGGGAGTGCAGCTCTGTGAGCCAATCTCTGCTTGTGGGGCGAGGCATTGTTGAGGTTAATGACCCCAAGAACCCAGCTGAAGCTACCCTAACATTAATGAGTTGCAAAACTTCTCAATCCAAAGGTAGAACACTTCTATTCTAAAATTCTCCCAGATCTTCAAACTCTGGGTCATCTCATCAAGAGTAACCCCATTAACCCTGCAGAGAAACCTAATTCCAGTCGCTTCTTCTCTCACTTTTTTGAGACCGTAACCAAAGCCTGATAAACAGTAAACTGGCCCTTTGTTTAGAAAGTTTGGAGACCCCTGGACTGCAGAATAGTAGTTTGGTCAAAACTATAGGCGAAAATGATGCCACGTCTTCAGCTGCAGTCTTCTAAAAATCATCCTGACTTATAGAAGGAAAGTAGAAGCTGAGTTTTTAGACTTGGGATTTTCTTGTGTCTATCAGCAAGGACATGGAGGAGGAAAGGTAAGAACAATATAGCTACAAGTGATTTTTTATTAAAAAATGTTTATTATAGATCCATGTAGACAATGTTCATTCTTGTGTCAGTATGAACTGCCTCCTAACTCAGTGAAGATGAGTTCTCGGGAACACACCACACTATATATATGTTATAAAAGTCCTTACACTGATTATGTGATGCCTTCTCACAAGAGTTTGAGTCCACCTTTTATAGTCTCAAAAAGGCCACCAGCAAGGGAGAAAAACCATGATTACCAATTCTTCACCTAAGGCTAAAGAAGATCTGTCCTTCATATCCAGAGCAACTGGTCTTATCATGGTAAGAGCTAAAAATATTTCTGTGAAGCCAACCTGAAAGTGGCGTATCACCATTTCTGAATGCATATGAGATAGGACTGAGCAGTAGGAACTGGTCCTTGTTTCAGACATTCACAAGTTTATGAAAGGCTTCTTTGGCTCATGACAAGCCTCTTGGGTATTGCGAATTTAAGCACACAGGAGAGGTGTTCTACATATGAGACTTTGGACAGGGTGTACAAATTTAAGAAGAGCCTCATGACATGGACTTATGACTATGGAATTAGCTTTGGGAGTATATGACAAGGCTATATGGAACAAGCCTGGACAAGCCACATCGAGATAACATTGGCCTCATTTATTTGCTTCTAGCTTTAAGACTATGGGGCTGTTTAACTTAACTTGGAGAGGTCCATGTGAAAACACATGGGACTTACAATCACACGAAGGCTCTAATAAGCACATAAGACTAGGTCTTTTTAATGTCAATGATTCCACGCACATGGGTAGTAGGTATATTGGTTGAGTCAAGAAAAATTGTCACCTTTCCTATCCACAGGTGCTCTTCACAAAACCCTTTGCATTACATATATGAATGTTCACTCTTCATGGAAACCCATACTACTACATGACCTATTTCCCACACACACACACGTTGAGGTAGAGTTATCTACTGTTTGTGAGTTCTCTGATGTCGAACGAGATCAGACTTCTGAGTAAAACTTCTGCTGCAGTCAGGGCAGGGAAAGGGTTTCTCCCCCCTGTGAAGTCTCTGATGATATATCAGACTGGCCTTCTGCATGAAGCTCTTCCCGCACTCCGTACAGAAGAACGGCCGCTCCCCGGTGTGGACCCTCTGGTGGTTGATAAGCATCGTCCTGTGAGCAAAACGCTTGCTGCAGTCCGTGCAGGCGAAAGGCTTCTCACCAGTGTGAATCCTCTGGTGGGTGACCAGATCGGACTTCCCGATGAAGGACTTCCCACACTCGTCGCAGGAGAACGGCTTGTCGCCGACATGAATTCTGAGGTGGTAGACCAGATCAGACCTCTGGACAAAACATTTCCCGCACTCGGGGCAAGGGAAAGGGTTCTCGTCGGTGTGTATCCTCCTGTGCCGGATCAGCACTGACTTCCGCGTGAATTTTTTTCCGCAGTCCGAGCAAGGGAAGGGCTTTTCCCCCGCGTGAACATTTTTGTGCAGAGCCAGGTCGGACTTCTGAGTGAAACATCTGTCACAGTGCGGACACGCGAAAGGCTTCTCTCCCGTGTGAATCCTCTGATGCCTCGCTAGGTCCGATTTCTGGGTGAAGGCTCTCCCACAATCCGGACAGCAAAATGGCTTCTCCCCTGTGTGAATGCGCCGGTGCGCTATAAGGTTGGCCTTATGGCTGAGGTTTTTCCCACAGTCAGGACAGGGGAAAACTTTTTTGCGTCTACAGTTAGTGGGAGGAGCAATAGGGCTGGGGAGTTCGATGGAATTGGCGGGGATAGGCAAAATGCTCGCAGAGCAAAGGACGATCTGGATATTCTGGGCGACACTATTTTCTTGAGGAGGGACCAGTGCAATGTCATTATGTTCTGTTTTACAGTCTGGAGATGGAGCAAGGCACACCTCCAAGATGTCCTCATCTTTGTGTCCATCTGTGGGAAAGCAAAATATAAAGTATAAGGTAAAAACACGCAACTGCATTTGGCTGTTAGTGTCAGCAAGTTTTGAAGCCCAATTTTGGCCAACTCTGCCGGATACTAAACTGTCTTGATTGTATTCTACAAATTGCTTAAGATGACCCTCTCTCTCTCTCTCGACAACTTTATGTTATTTTGATCCAACCAGGTTACCAAGTAGTCCTCTTACCAATCCCGAGATCTACTGGAGCCACCTCTTCCTTAACAGTCACTGGTATCGCAATCTCCTCTTCTTTAACAATTATATTAAGTTCGCGGAAGTCCACAGCAGCGTTATACGAATCAGGACTTTGACTTCTCTCTGGTGGGTTCCTGTCGATGGATCCATCTGTAGGAAAGAAACACACAAACTGAGAACATAATTTCTATGGGTTTATAAGATGATAGGGATCTAGGCTGACCCTTCCGTACTGCTCCATACTTTACAAATAAGTCTCTTACCCAGATGATTCTCCATCATGGAGTCCTTGTAGAGATCCTTCCACTGCTCCATGGAGAAATATCCAGTGATCCCCTGGCACCTAATTAGAATCGGAAACACACAATGATGCAGTCACTATCCAGACACAACCCTTGTCTGTCTATCAACAACAGTTAGAGCACTTCACACAAGCAGTTAAATACGATTGCTAATTCTATTCAGACAGTCTTGCGATCCAGAACCCCTCCACCACCCATTTAATTGTGCATAAAGCCCCCTGGACCTTCACTGCGGCAGGTTATTAAAGTAACTCCCTTGGCCAGATGACTGAAGGAAGAAGAGAGATCCACGACAGCTTACTTCCATTTGGGATCTCACTCTAAGAGCCAAAGGCCAAGAGGCTGAGAATTCATTGAAAGGGACATCCTAATGAATTCTTAGCCTCCTATGCACTGCTTCTTAGAACAGATCCCAAAAGAAAGTAAGCTGTCCAGTGCTCTCCCCTCTCCTCCCGTCTTTTGATCCCCACAGAGCTCCTCCAACAGTACAGATGGGCCAGATTTGCTGGAGTTATAACCAGGTTACTAGATTCACTCTATTGGTAAGAGTGCTGGAGGAAAAAGAGAGATCTGGACAGCTAACTTCTGTTTGGGATCTTCCTATAAGAACCAGTGGCTAGGAGGCTGAGAATTCACTAAAAGGAACCTCTCTAAGAATTCTCAACCTGCCATCCACTGGTCTTTAGAAGGAAATCCTAAAGTAAGATGTTCAGTGCCGCTACCTCCCCGCCAATGTCTCAGTTTCCACAGAGCTCTTCCATCAGCATAGATGGACCAGATTACAAAAAGATCTCACCAGATTTGCTGGAGTTATAACCAGGTTACTAGAGTTTCTCGCTTGGAGGAAGAAGAGGGGATCCAGAGATATCTGGGTTTGTAGCCCAATCCATCTGAGCTGGTGGAGGCACTCTGTGCAGACCAAGAGCTGGGAGGAGAAAGTGGCACTGGACGGCTAAATTCTGCTTGGGTTTCTTCAAAGAACCAGTTGGTCGGGAGTCTTTAGCTTGGGATCCCAACCAGTAGGTTGGGAGTCTTCCGCTTGGGATCCCACAAAGAAACCAGGAGGTTGGGAGGCTTCTACTTGAAATCCCTCAAAGAACCGGTTGGTCGGAAGGCTTCCTCTTGGGATCCCTCAAAGAAACCAGTTGTTTGGGAGGCTTCCACTTGGGATCCCTCAAAGAACCATTTGTTCAAAAGGCTTCTCACTTGGGATCTCTCAAAGAGCCAGTTGGTCAGGATGCTTCTGCTTGGGATCCCTCAAAGAACCAGTTGGTCAGGAGGCTTCCACATGGGATTCCTCAAAGAACCAGTTGGTTGGTAGGCTTCCGCTTGGGATTCCTCAAAGAACCAGTTGGTTGGGAGGCTTCCACTTGGGATCCCTCAAAGAACCATTTGTTCAAAAGGGGTCTCACTTGGGATCTCTCAAAGAGCCAGTTGGTCAGGATGCTTCTGCTTGGGATCCCTCAAAGAACCAGTTGGTCAGGAGGCTTCCACTTGGGATTCCTGAAAGAACCAGTTGGTTGGTAGGCTTCCGCTTGGGATTCCTCAAAGAACCAGTTGGTTGGGAGGCTTCCGCTTGGGATTCCTCAAAGAACCAGTTGGTTGGGAGGCTTCCTCTTGGGATCCCTCAAAGAACCATTTGTTCAAAAGGCTTCTCACTTGGGATTCCTCAAAGAACCAGTTGGTTGGTAGGCTTCCGCTTGGGATTCCTCAAAGAACCAGTTGGTTGGGAGGCTTCCGCTTGGGATTCCTCAAAGAACCAGTTGGTTGGGAGGCTTCCGCTTGGGATTCCTCAGAAAAAACAAAAAAACAGTTGGTCAGGAGGCTTTGGCTTGTGATCTCTCAAAAATCCAGCAGGTCAGGAGGTTTCCACTTGGGATCCCTCATAGAACCAGTTGGTCCAGAGGCTTCCGCTTGGGATCCCTCAAAGAACCAGTAGGTTGGGAGGTTGGCAAAAACTTGTAATGCAACAAACACTGCGGCAAGCTGCGAGGCATGCAAAATCCCATTCACAGCAGTCACGTGATTGGGAAGTCTCCCCCACCTTGCCAAGTTAAAGGGGAAGAGGTTAATAAAGTAAACTCAAACAACGGTTATTCTCTAATTCAAGAAGAGCAAAAAAAGCCAGTTGATCCTGCAAGAAATCCAGCAAGCTGATAATTTCCTGTGCTGGACTCTTATCATTTACTCTGAGGACTACAGAACCCACCTCCCTCTATGACATGGACACCGGGAGAGGGGCGTGTTTCTGTAGTCCTAATACAGAGAGGTGAATGAGCCTCGTCACCCTCCGACATAATTGGGTGTATTTATAGAAAAAAAAACATCCTGCGCTATGTGAATGGGGGCAAAAACCTTATGTTATTAAGCTATTTACTATCCAGGTTGGATGTTATTCACTGATATCGAATAGCATGAATTGGGAAAATACTGCATGTTGGCCACTAGATGGAGCTGATGACCACAGCAAATGTCAGCTCCATCTAGTGGCCATAATTGGGCATGGTGCTATTCCATGTGACTGAAGAACGTTCGACCTGGAGAAAAGAAAAGCCTAATAACATCTGATTTTGTTTTGGTTTTAGATATGCTTTAAAGAGACCCTGTCACCAACTTTTACATTCTTCCTTAAGTGATTTCTGATTTACTTGCAAATGACCGTGCTAAAAGGTCGGATCACACAAGGAAGAGTCAATCCCCTAGCAGAGCTCCCCTCTCTCCTCTTGTAGGAGGTTAGGACTACTGACTGTGCTGGCCCAGCTCCTCCTCTCCGCCCTACATCTTATATGGAGCTGCCGAGGGAGGAGCAAAGGATGAAGGCTATTAGAGTGCCAGCTGTGAGGCTGCTGACATCACGTTTGGTTACTGTCTGTGCTGGCCCAGCTCCGTCCCCTCTACATCTTATATAGAGCTGTCGAGGGAGGAGTAAAGGGGAAGGCTACTAAAGCGACAGCTGTGAGGCTGCTGAAATAACGTCTGGATACTGTCTGTGCTGGCCCAGCTCCGTCCACCCTACATCTTATATGGAGCTGCCGAGGGAGGAGCAAAGGGGAAGGCTACTTGAGCGACAGCTGTAATGCTGCTGACATCACATCTGGTTACTGTCTGTGCTGTCCCAGCTCCTTCACCCTGAAGTTAATGACCCACTGAGTGTCTTTTTAGGCATTGTACCCTTAGTGAGCAGCACCCGATGCCATTTGAACCACAGAGCTGGCACAGCATGGATCTTCTGGCAACCAATGAGCTTGGCTGGTAGGAGGAAGCTGCTGTTGACCTGCATATCACACACAGGGGACACCATGACCTGTAGCAGGTATACAGTCCATCACCCACTGTATGGAAGGTCTGCACAATACACAATCCCACCACCTCCATCCACATTATAAATTATTATCAGCATACAAAGCCCCCCCTCTGTACACACAGCACAGCTCTCACCTGAACACTCCCACCAGAAATCCCCTCCCTCCAGCGCTGATTGGAAGAAGGAAGACACACACAGAATCCAGAAATGTCTCCAGTGCAAGGAGGCGGCCATGTTATTGTAGCCCAACACCGGAAGTCAAGTTCTGACTGCAACTCCCACAATCCCCCGGACTGCTTTGGCAGGAAACATGTGACCTCCACTCAAAGTTTTTTTTTTTCCAATCAACTTTAATGTAACAAACAACCAATGGACACAACTGGAGGTCACATGTTTGCTGCACGTCTGCATTTCCTGTCACATGTTTCCTGTGTAGAGTGGAGCTCCATTAGCTGCAGCCAGATACAGCTGATAGTTTGATTTTCTTCTTATTTACTGAGTGGGGGGCTCTGCAGACACAGCGTACGCGGGGGTCGTTTGTTGGGGCGCAGAGCGAACAGCGAGGAGATATTGGTAGGTTTCGTCATTTCTCTTAAAGTCTTTTCCTTATGTTACCTCTGTATACTGGATTTTGTCTTTTAATTTGGGTTGCACCGATAGCGATACTCGCCGATAGCGATACTTGTTTTTTAATGTCATGTGACAGTGGCAACGATGAGGCGAGGACTGTGTCAGTCGTTTTATATTTTTATTTTATTATTTTTTATATTTTTTACAATTTACTTTTTTTTCTTCGTATTTTTTTTTTTACAATACCTTTTTTTTTTTGGGGGGGGGGGGGGTGTCAGTGTTTTTTATTTTATTTTTTACCATTTAACCTTTTTTAAAAAAATATTTATTTATTACATTTCTTTCTTTATTTTTTATCAGCCCTGTTGGGGGCCTTTGGTGAGATATCAGGGGTCTAAACAGACCCCTGATATCTCCCCTTTGAGACAGAGGACACAGATTGCCCAGTCCCTTTCACAGCAGCCTCAGCTGCACTGAAGATGAATGGACAGGAGACAGCGGCTCCTCTCCATTCATTAACTGAGGCAGGAAACACAGCTTACAATGCTCAGTTATGAATGGACAGTCAGTGATCACTGACTCTGTTCATTCAGGAAAAGAAGCAGCCGGTAAATTACATATATTATTTTCCAGCACTGCCTTAACCCCCTTGGGCATGGAGTTCACCAGAGCTTCACAGGTTGCCATTGGAGTCCTCTGCCACTCCTCCATGACGACATCAAGAAGCTGGTGGATGTTAGAGACCTTGCGCTCCTCCACCTTCTGTTTGAGGATGCCCCACAGATGCTCAATAGGGTTTAGGTCTGGAGTCATGCTTGGCAAGTCCATCACCTTTACCCTCAGCTTCTTCAGCAAGGCAGTGGTCGTCTTGGAGGTGTTTGGGGTCGTTATGTTGGAATACTGCCCTGCGGCCCAGTCTCAGAAGAGAGGAGATCATGCTCTGCTTCAGTATGTCACAGTACATGTTGGCATTCATGGTTCCCTCAATGAACTGTAGCTCCCCAGTGCTCATGCAGCCCCAGACCATGGCACTCCCACCACCATGCTTGACTGTAGGCAAGACACACTTGTCTTTGTACTCCTCACCTGGTTGCCGCCACACACGCTTGACACCATCTGAACCAAATAAGTTTATCTTGGTCTCATCAGACCACAGGGCAGGGTTCCAGTAATCCATGTCCTTAGTCTGCTTGTCTTCAGCAAACAGTTTGTGGGCTTTCTTGTGCATCATCTTTAGAAGAGGCTTCCTTCTGGGATGACAGCCATGCTGACCAATTTGATGCAGTGTGTGGCGTATGGTCTGAGCACTGACAGGCCGACCCCCCCCCCCTCACCCCTTCAACCTCTGCAGCAATGCTGGCAGTACTCATACGTCTATTTCCCAAAGACACTGAGCACGTGACTCAACTTCTTTGGTCGACCATGGCGAGGCTTGTTCTGAGTGGAACCTGCCCTGTTAAACTGCTGTATGGCCTTGGCCACCGTGCTGCAGCTCAATTTCAGGGTCTTGGCAATCTTCTTATAGCCTAGGCCATCTTTATGTAGAGAATCAATTCTTTTTTTTTCAGATCCTCAGAGAGTTCTTTGCCATGAGGTGCCACGCTGAACTTCCAGTGACCAGTATGAGAGAGTGAGAGCGATAACACCAAATTTAACACACCTGCTCCCCATTCACACCTGAGACCTTGTTACACTAACGAGTCACATGACACCGGGAGGGAAAATGGCTAATGGGGTCCAATTTGGACATTTTCACTTAGGGGTGTACTCACTTTTGTTGCCAGCGGTTTAGACATTAATGGCTGTGTGTTTGAGTTATTTTGAGGGGACAGCAAATTTACACTGTTATACAAGCTGTTCACTCACTACTTTACATTGTAGCAAAGTGTCATTTCTTCAGTGTTGTCACATGAAAAGATAGAATAAAATATTTACAAAATGTGAGGGGTGTACCCACTTTTGTGAGATTCTGTATGTGATCCGGTGCACAGGTGTCGCTCTGCAGCAGTAACACTGCTTTAGGGCAGATAGGAAGTGGTTAAGTTAACTTTGTAAACTGGATTTATTGTCTTTGAAGCACTTAACCTCCAGAAGGTTTACCCCCCCATGACCAGGCCATTTTTTGCGATACGGCACTCCGTTATTTTAACTGACAATTCCGCGGTCGTGCGACGTTGTAACCAAATGAAATTTATATCATTTTCCCCCCACAAATAGAGCTTTCTATTGGTGGTATTTGATCACCTCTGTGGTTATTATTTAACAAAAAAAAGAGCGACAATGTTGAAAAATACAAAATATATTTTTAATTTCTGCTAAAAAATATATCCAGTAAAAAAATTGAAATCGGACACTAAGTGACACTGATACAGTGATCAGTGCTAAAAATATGCACTGTCACTGTACTAACTGGCTGGGAAGGGGTTAACATCAGGGACAATCAAAGGGTTAGCCGCGTGCCTAGCTGGTGTTTTTGTATAATAGGCAGGTGCTTTTATAAGGGGGAGGCATAGATCCGCGTCCCTGCTTTGCAGGAACACCGGATCCATACCTTCCCTACTGACAGAACAGCAATCTGCCTTGTTTACATAGGAAGACTGCCGTTCTGCCTGTGTTTTGAATGATCAGCAGGTTAAGGGGTTAACTGTGTGCCTAACCAGTGCTTGGTGCATTTACTGTGTGCTGTTTTTACTAAGGGATGTGCTTTGCAGGGAAAGAAAACAATGGTGCATGCCTGCCGACAGGGCAGAGCTCTGCATTGTTTACATTCACAAAGCTCTGTCCTGTCTTCCTCTTTGGTGATCAGCGGGTGCCAGCGGTCAATCATTGGCCGGCACCAGCTGATCAGCTTGTGCTGTGACCAATCACAGCACAGCCAGCACGCGTGCGCCCCCTACCCGGAAGCGCCTGATCACGTACAGCGCAGGAGAGCCACTCTGCCACCGCACTCCTATGTGGGACGGTCGGCAAGCAGTTAACCTTCAGGTCATTTGTCTGTGTAAAAAGAATTGTTTAACATTTTACATTTTAAATTTTTTATTATTTTCAATTTAATTTTTAATTATTTTTTTTTTTTAATTTAAGTTAAACTTTTGTTGATGATGGAAGTTCATGTTTATGTTGGAAAACCGCAATCTCATTGTCCCTTTTTGCCCCACCTTCATGCCAATTCACAGGGCCAAGATTGAGACACACATGGATCTCCGCGCAAAAAAAGTCCTACGGTTCAAAGGTATGTTGGCATTAAACCTCCATGTTTTCTTGTATAAATATTATACCTTGCACTTAAACCAGGAGTAAAAGTTTCCCCCTCCAGGTTGTCACCGCTGCAGAGGCTTCCATCTTCACGCGGTCTTCCTTTCCGGGTTCGGGGGCTGCGGCCGATTGAATGACTGAGCCGTGATGACGTCACTTCCGCACACAGCTGTGAAGGAACGGCGCAGGAATGCCGTTCCTTCAGCGCGCATGCGCCGGTGACGTTACCGGCTGCTGCTCGCTAGAATATCTCCTCAACGGTGCACGTTAATATTAATTTTACCTGCAGGTAAGCTTTATCCACTTGACCTCTGGAAGATTTACCCCCCCTTCATGACCAGGTCATTTTTTGTGATACGGCACTGCGTTACTTTAACCGGTTCCCAACCGGCTTGCATACATTAAGGATCCTTTCACACCAAGGCGTTGGAAAAAAGCCTGTAAAATGCCATGATTTTAGTGTGCGTTTTTGCCGCGCTTTTGAAGCGCTAGCGCTATAAATAGCGCCCCTCTAATGGCGTTTTTTAAGCATTTTTCAATCGCTTTTCAAGCGTTTGTGTTTCAATCATGTGACCTTTCCACAGCCTCAGTACACATTACATGCGTTTTTCAAGTACTTAACCATTATTTTCAGTGGACATGGACGTTTTTGAAGAGCTATTTTGAGCGCACAAAAGCTGAAAAGATGCTGCTTGCAGGACTTTAAGCAACGCTTAGCAAGCGCAACGCCTTGGTGTGAAAGCATCCATTGAGATGCATGTGAGAGCGTTTTTGGTGTGCTAATTTTAGAGCAAAAACGCCTGAAAAACGCCTTGGTGTGAAAGGGGTCTTACTGCTGCAATGTGGCAGTGTAGCACGAATCGCCGTATACAAACGGCGGTTCCCGTATGCGCAGATAGCGGGCAGGAGCGCGCTGCGTGCTCCATGAGTGTGGCCGGGGGTCGGGCGGACTCTATGCCCGCCGGCGACCCACGATCGCCTGGTACAGTAGAAAAGTGGGGAACCGCCGATGTAAACATGGCAGTTCCCTGCTATGTCAGACAGCATGACCGAGATCTACTGATCCCTGTACTTGGGATCAGTTAGATCTGTTATGTTCCCGACAGCCCAGCCCCCACACAGTTAGAACACACCTAGGGAACACAGCTAACCACTTGATTGCCCCCTGCAGGTTAACCCCTTCACTGCCAGTGACATTTATACAGTAGTCAGTTTTAGCTCTGATCGCTGTATAAATGTCAATGGCCCCAAAAAAGTGTCAAAAATGTCCGACATGTCCGCTGCAATATGGCAGTCCTGCTAAAAATCGCAGATCGCCACCATTACTAGTAAGTAAAAAAAAAGTAAAAACGCCATAAATGAATTCTCATGGTTTGTAAACACTGCAACTTTTGCGCAAACCAATCAATGTATGCCGATTGCGTTTTTTTTTTTTACCACAAATCTATAGAAGATATGTATTGTAGCAAAAAGTAAAAAAAAAAATTTTTTTTTTTTCAAAATTGTCGCTCTTTGTTTATAGCGCAAAAAATAAAAACCGCAGAGGGGATCAAATACCACCAAAAGAAAGCTCTATTTGTTGGTAAAAAAGGACATCAATCTTGTTTGGGTACAACGCCGCACGACCGCGCAATTGTCAGTTAAAATGACGCAGTGCCGAATCGCAAAAAGTGCTCTGGTCAGGAAGGAGGTAAATCCTTCCAGGGCTGAAGTGGTTAACTGACAACTGCGCGGTCGTGCGACGCTGTACCCAAATAAAATGGCCTTCCTTTTTCCCACAAATAGAGCTTTCTTATGGAGGTATTTGATCACGGTTTTCTATTTATTGAACTATAAACAAAAAAGGCGACAATTTTGAAAAAGGAAAATTATTTTTTACTTTCTGCTATAAAACATCCAGTAAAAAATCTAATTTCTTCATCAGTTTAGGCCAATATGTATTCTGCTACGTATTTTTCGTAAAAATAAAGAATCCCTACAAGCGTATATTGATTGGTTTGCACAAAAGTTACAACGTCTTCAACATTTGGGATTTGAACTGAAATTTTGATTTATTTTCTTTTATACTAGTAATGGCGGCAATCAGCGACTTATAGAGATATCGCGGCGGGCAATCTGACACTTATGACGAGTATCCCACTATTACGCGGGAATCAGTGACACTAAATGTGATCAGTGATAAAAATATGCGGTAATGACACTGGCTGTGAAGGGGTTAAACATCTAGGGAAGGGGTCTCAAACTGGTGGCCCTCCAGCTGTTGTTGAACTACAAGTCTCATCATGCCTCTGCCTATGGCAGTCATACTTGTACCTGTCAGCCTTGCAATGCCTCATGGGAATTGTAGTTCTGCAACAGCTGGAGGGCTGCCAGTTTGAGACCCCTGATCTAGGGTGATCGAAGGGTTAAATGTGTGGCTAACCAGTGTTTGTGTGTACTGTGTGTGTTGCTTTCACTAAGAGAAGTGATGGATTTTATTCCCTACTTGGCAGGGAAAGAAAAATCCATCCCTTCACCCCGTCAGAAAGATCTGCCTTGGTTTACATGGGCAGAGCTCCATTCTGTGTGTTTTCCCTACGATCGGCGGGTGCCGGTGGACATCCATTCGCAGGCACCCGCTGATCGGCTTGTGCTATAATAAATCACAGCAGAAGCGGAGCGCGTGTGCGCCCCCCTACCTCCAGGTAGGGGGGCGCACACGCGCGCCGCTTCTGCTGTGATTTATTGCCGGGTCACGTACAGGGATTGGACAGGTCCAAGCCGCATGACAAGGCGCACCCTATTGCCGGCAACGGACGGTTCAGATGGGTGCAACTCCAACTTTGCGGTACCGCACCGATTTGAAAAAGTAGTTCCTGCACTATTTTTGCCGATTTCAGGCACGACTTGCATAGACATCTGCGCATGAAGTTACACAGATGTCAGCCAAGTCGCTCTGACATGCGGCTTTGAAATCGTGAGCTTTCAAAGTTGGATTCGGTGCGAACCAGGGCTAAAAAATGTGCACACTGAGAGAGTTGTATAATTTGTAAATAATGAATATTTTATTTCTCTTACAGACAAAATCATACGACGGTGCAGGCAACCGTGCCGTCCGGTGGGGCATTATCACTGCCACCTCTGTAAAAGAACAATTATACGCAGGAAGGATTTGGAAAGGCATTTATTGTTGTGTGATATTTCTGCAATGCTGATGCCACCACCCGCAGCGCCCTCTCCAGTTCTGATGCCACCACCCGCAGCGCCCTCTCCAGTGCTGATGCCACCACCCGCAGCGCCCTCTCCAGTGCTCATGCCACCACCCATAGCGCCCTCTCCAGTGCTGATCCCACCACCCTCTCCAGTGCTGATCCCACCACCCGCAGCACCCTCTCCAGCACTGATCCGACCACCCGTATCGCCCTCTCCAGCGCTGATCCGTCCACCCATAGCGCCCTCTCCAGTGCTGATTCGACCACCTGTAGCGCCCTCTCCAGCGCTGATTCGACCACCTGTAGCGCCCTCTCCAGTGCTGATTCGACCACCTGTAGCGCCCTCTCCAGTGCTGATCCGACCACCCACAGCACCCTCTCCAGTGCTGTTCCGACCAACAGCAGCACCCTCTCCAGTGCTCATCCGACCAACAGCAGCGCCCTCTACAGCACTGATCCAACCACCCGTAGCGCCCTCTCCAGTGCTGATCCGACTACCCGCAGCACCCTCTCCAGCGCTGATCCGACCACCCGTAGCGCCCTCTCCAGCGCTGATCCGACCACCCGTAGCGCCCTCTCCAGCGCTGATCCGACCACCCGTAGCGCCCTCTCCAGCGCTAATCCGACCACCTGCAGCACCCTCTCCAGTGGTGATCCGACCAACAGCAGCGCCCTCTCCAGTGGTGATCCGACCAACAGCAGCGCCCTCTCCAGTGGTGATTCAACCAACAGCAGCGCCCTCTCCAGTGGTGATCCGACCAACAGCAGCGCCCTCTCCAGTGGTGATCCGACCACCTGCAGTGCCCTCTCCAGTGCTGATCCGACCCGCAGCGACATCTCCATCGCTGATCCAACCAACAGCAACGCCCTCTCCAGTGGTGATCCGACCAACAGCATCGCCCTCTCCAGTGCTGATCCGACCAACAGCAGTGCCCTCTCCAGTGCTGATCCAACCACCCGTAGCGCCCTCTCCATCGCTGATCCGACCACCTGCAGCACCCTCTCCAGTGGTGATCCGACCAACAGCAGCACCCTCTCCAGTGCTGATCCGACCACCCGCAGCGCCCTTTCCAGTGCTGATCCGACCACCCGCAGCACCCTCTCAATCACTGATCCCATCACCCGCAGCGCCCTCTCCAGTGTCAAACCCACAGTCCTCCACATCTGTGGTAGAGCACACATATGCACTGCAATCTGTGCCGGATACAGCCAAAGTATTTGAGGAATTTGTGAAATGCCCTCAGTGTAGCTATCATCTTCTCAGTAAAAACTTGAAAGCACACATGTTGAGAAAGCATACAGATGTGCACAAAATCATACGACGGTGCAGGCAACCGTGCCGTCCGGTGGGGCATTATCACTGCCACCTCTGTAAAAGAACAATTATACGCAGGATGGATTTGGAAAGACATTTATTGTTGTGTACAGTGCTGAAACCACCACCCCCTGCAACCTCTCCAGTACTGACCTCACCACCCGCAGCGCCCTCTGCAGTGCTGATACCACCACCTGTTGCATCCTGTCCAGTGCCAAGCCCACAATCATCCAAATCAGTGGTAGAGCACCCATATGCACAGCCGTCAGTGCCGGCTACAGTCAAAGTAAATGCAAAATTGGTGAACTGCCCTCAGTGTAGCCTTTGCCTTCTCAAGAAAAATTTGAAAACACACATGTTGAGAAAGCATGCAGACATGCTACAAACTTTTACCGAGGCCTGTCATCTACAAAGTGTAAATGTCAATGAGACAAATGGCATATTTGCTGCGCAGAAAAGTAAGAATGGATTATCCGAGCCAGTACATGAGCAGAGGAAAAACTGGGGGAAAGATCCTGAAAGAATGTCTGTAATATCAGCTGTTGGCTAATCATGCAAAATAGTTTACCTTTTCATATTCTCTGTTACTTTGTATATTTGGATAAATCGTGATGTATATTCCTTTTGTGCTTTTGACTTTTCTTTTTGATGATAATTGAAAAAAAAATTATTGATAATAAAAAATAGATAAAGATAATTCACCCCATTTCCGAGTCACTGCTCCACTAACATAACACTTATACCACAAGTATGAAGAAATAAAACTATAGATAACAGTATACAGTGCCTTGAAAAATATTCATACCCCTTGAAATTTTCCACATTTTGTCGTGTTACAATCAAAAACGTAAATGTATTTTATTGGGATTGTATGTGATAGATCAACACAAAGTGGCACATAATTGTGAAGTGGAAGGAAAATGGTTTTCAACATTTTTTACAAATAAATATCTGAAAAGTGTGGCGTACTTTTGTATTTGTATGTAATAGAACCAATTGCCTTCAGAAATCACCTAATAAGTAAAAAGGGTCCACCTGTGGGTAATTTAAGCTCAGTATACATACAGCTGTTCTGTGAAACCCTCAGAGGTTTGTTAGAGCAGTGGTTCTCAACCCTGTCCTCAAGTACCCCCGACAGTCCATATTTTGGGAATTTCTCTTAGATAAAATAGCTGTCCAAAATACCAAGCTATTGACTGATTTAAAGCACCTGTGCAAGATAAAGGAAAACCTGAAAACATGGCCTTTTGGGGTACTTGAGGACAAGGTTGAGAATCACTGCGCTAGAGAACCTTAGTGAACACAACAGCGTCATGAAAGCCAAGGAACACACCAGACAAGTCAGGCATAAAGTTGTGAAGTTTAAAGCAGGGTTAGGTTATAAAAAAATATCCCAAGCTTTGAACATCTCATGGAGCTCTGTTCAATCCATCATCCGAAAATGGAAAGAGTACGGCACAAATACAAACCTACCAAGACTTTTCCGTCCACCTAAATTGACAGGCCGGGCAAGAAGAGCATTAATCAGAGAAGCAGCCAAGAGGTCCATGGTAACTCTGGAGGAGCTGCAGAGATTCACAGCTCAGGTGGGAGAATCTGTCCACAGGACAACTATTAGTGGTGCACTCCACAAATCTGGACTTTATGGAAGAGTGGCAAGAAGAAAGCCATAAGAAGTCCAGTTTGCGAGAAGCCATATGGGGGACACAGCAAACATGTGGAAGATGGTGCTCTGGTCAGATGAGACCAAAATTTAACTTTTTGACCTAAAAGCAAAACGCTATGTGTGGTGGAAAACTAACACTGCACATCACCCTGAACCATGAAACATGGTGGTGGCAGCATCATATTGTGTGAATGCTTTTCTACAGCAGCAACAGGGAAGCTGGTCAGAGTTGATGGGAAGATGAATGGAGCCAAATACAGAGCAATCTTAGAAGAAAACCTCTTAAAGTCTGCAAAAGACTTGCGACTGGGGCGGAGGTTTACCTTCCAGCAGGACAACGACCCTAAACATACAGCCAGAGCTACAATGGGATGGTTTAGATCAAAGCATATTCATGGGTTAGAATGGCCCAGTCAAAGTCCAGACCTAAATCCAATTGAGAATCTGTGGCAAGACTTGAAAATTGCTGTTCACAGACGCTCTCCATCCAATCTGACAGAGCTTGAGATATTTTGCAAAGAAGAATAGGCAAAAATGTCCTCTCTAGATGTGCAAAGCTGGTAGAGACCTCCCCAAAAAGACTTGCAGCTGTAATTGCAGGGAAATACGATTCTACAAAGTATTGACTGAGGGGGGCACTATACAAAATGTACCCCACACTTTTCACATATTTATTTGTAAAAAATGTTGAAACCCATTTTTAATTTTCCTTCCACTTCACAATTATGTGCCACTTTGTGTTGGTCTATCGCATACAATCCCAATAAAATACATTTATGTTTTTGGATGTAACATGACAAAATATGGAAAATGTCAAGGGGTTTGAATACCTTTTCAAGGCACTGTATATGTAGCAGACATGAGAATTCTGGGGTACCCCAAAACAAGAGTGTTGAGTATCTGGTTTGTTGGACTGACATTTGTACATATGGCGATGGCCTGGGGGAACTGGCTGACGATGACTTCATTTTGGTTTACTCATGGTTGTGCACTGAGAAGTACCTAGTACAAAGGTTTGTATCAGTTAAAGGTCTTTTTGAAATGTATATTGGTTAAGAGGATCAATAGAGTCAACACATTTCAGGGGAATCCTCCCCCTTCTTCAGGGCTTGGGCAATGGATGTTGTTAGAATTACTATGACATGCACAAAAAGAACTATGCTAAAGCTCATTAAAGACTAGGGTCTCCCAACGGCACTAAGAATGGCCAGCTGAGTCACAAAGCCTTAAGCCGACCATAGATGATTCAAATCTTGGCCGGTTCAACAGGGACCTATAGGCAGGCTGATTGTAACCAGACTGTCAGATTTCTAGCATGCAATTATTGCCAGTGGCTATAGCCTCTAGCATTAATCATTGTGTTCTCCCAACAGGGACGCCAGCCCCCCCCCCGGCCTCTGTTGCTGACGGAATCAAGCGAAAAGAAAATCACATAATTTATGACCCGCCTTAAGCCAACACAAGGAGAAACTTTACATGTACTAAAATCTTCAAAGACGTAACTTTTTTGAAAATGTATTTTTATTGAGTTTTTAGACTTAACGTTATGTTGTATTTTGTTTAGTTAAAAGAAAAAAATATATATATTATACAATTGTGTTTGCGCAGACAAAGGTTTTCTCATCTGTGTGATAAACATTTCTAACAAAGAACTTGTTGATCAGAATTTTTATTTTAGTATTATGACCTTACAAGGAAGCACCCCTAAGCTTAGTTCCATGGGGCTAAGAAGACTACTGTTGAGACAGTTTAAACCTGAGTTGGTAGCCAAGGACCCTTTTTGTTCAATGACCAGCTGGTGAGACAAGATGTATGGAGGATGTGTCTCTCACCAAGTTCAAATACAATTCGCATTACCTCGAATGAGTTCCTACCCTTCTGCTATCCAGGGAACATGACCACTTGCTGCCCAGTCATGGGGCAATGAGATTTTTGAAGACCAGCTCAGCTCCCTTGTTAGCTACTTCTGCAGAACTTACTCACTGCAATGCTATAAATGTAATGGTGTATAGAACCTTTTAACATTATGGAAGCTCATTTAACCAGCGTGGGCCTTCACAGTCATCCAGGGAACATGACCACTTGTTGCCCAGTCATCAGGTAAGGGGATCTTTGAAGAGTTGCTCAGCTCCCTTGTTAGTTACTTCTGCAGAACTCTCAATGTATTCATTGCAGTGCTATAAATGTAATGAATTGGTGTAGAAATGTTTAACATTATGGAAGCTCATTTAAAAAGAGTGGGTATTCATGGTCATCCAGGGAACATATCGCCAACTCATCAGGCAACAGGATCTTTTAACCAGAATGGGCCTTCACGGACATCTTGGAACCATGACCACTTGCTGCCAAGTCATCAGGCAACAGGATCTTTTAACCAGAATGGGCCTTCACGGACATCTTGGAACCATGACCACTTGCTGCCAAGTCATCAGGCAACAGGATCTTTTAACCAGAGTAGGCCTTCCTGGACATCTTGGAAATACAACCACTTGATGCCCAGTCATCAGACAAGGGGATCTTTAAAGGCCAGCTCAGCGACCTTGTCAGTTACTTCTGTTGTTTCTGTAGAACCCCCATCTTATTCATAGTAATGCTATAAATGTAATGAATTGGTGTAGAACATTTTCACATTACAGAAGCTCACTTAACTAGTGAGTCTTCACGGTCATCCAGAGGAAATGACCCCTTGCTGCCCAGTCATCAGGCAACAGGATATTTGAAGACCAGCTCAGCGATCTTGTTAGTTACTTCTGAAGAACCCTTATCTTACTTATAGTAATTCTATAAATGCAATGATTCGGTGTAGAACCTTTTCACATTACGGAAGCTCACTTAACCAGAGTGGACCTCCATGGTCATCCAGAGGACATGACCACTTGCTGTCCAGTCATCATGAAACATGATCTTTGAAGACCAGCTCAGCGACCTTGTTAGTTACTTCTGCAGAACCCTCATCTTACTCATTGCAATGCTATAAATGTAATTCATTGGTGCGGAGAACTTTTTATCATTGAAAGCTCATTTAACTAGAGTGGACCTTCATGGTCATCCATGGAAAATGACCACTTGCTGCCCAGTCATCAGGCATCAGGATCTTTGAGGAACAGCTCAGCTCCCTTGTTAGCTACTTTTTATTTCTGCAGAACCCTCGTCTTATTTATAGCAATGCTATAAATGCAATACATCGGTGTAGAACCTTTTCACATTAGGGAAGCTCATTTAACTAGTACGAGCCTTCACGGTTCTCCTAAGAAACTTAAAATCAAACAAGGGGCTGCTTTTCTATACTGGACTGTTCTGAGGTCCATTGAATTCCCCTATATTTATCACTGTAAAACTATTATTATGCTCAAAACATGGTGACGGCTTATTCCATAGGTGGACCTTCTGATGCCGGACAACGTCGGACTTTTCCGAAAAACACTTTCCACATTCGGAACACGCAAATCGCTTCACTCCTGCATGGATTCTCTGATGTCGGGTGAGGTGGGAACTCTGGGTAAAACTTTTCTTGCACTCGGGGCAAGAAAACGGACGTTCTCCCGTGTGACTTCTTAGGTGTCTAACGAGATCAGTTTTCTTGGGGAAACATTTTCCACATTCGGGGCAGCAAAACGCTTTGTGAGCTTTGTAAATGTGGCCAATGGATACAAGTTCCATTTGAGACAATCTCTGAGAGTTCAAAGTTTTCTTTGTTCTAAGTTTTGGATTTGGGGCAAGAGTGTGCGATTTAGCTCGAGAAGATTTCTTGGGTTTAGAGGGATTTGGTGCCACACTGTGAAGTCCTGGACGGAGATTTTGGTTATCTGAATTAAATTTATTAGAAAGGGTTTCCTTGAGATTTGGGCAAGCAAGAGGTCCTTCGGCATCATGAAGTCCTGGATGAATATTTGGAGACATAGGATTTTCTCCTGCACAGTCTCGGTGAATGAAATTATCAACTGTGTCACAATGTGGAGATGAAGAAGAACGTCCTCCCAATGTTTTCCTGATATTAACTCCATCTGTAAAAAGAAACACAGACATGTCGTTATTAGCTGATGGGGGATATAGGTGGACCCTCCATGTTGCTCATTCCTTTACTGGAAGTGAAAATCTCTTTTTACCTGGTGAAGTGATGGTCTGGTGAGTCTCCATCATGACGTTCTTGTAGAGATCCTTATGTCCTTCTATATATTCCCACTCCTCCATGGAGAAATAGACAGTGACATCCTGACACCTTATAGGAACCTGACACACACAATGATACAGTCACCATCCAGACACATCCCTTGTCTGTTACTGGATAATGTCCCAGAATTCCCAGCACCGCTCACCTCTCCTGTCAGCAGACCAATGATCTTCTGGGTGACTTCCAGAATCTTCTTGTCGTTTTTCTCACGCATCCGGGAGAGAGATGGAGGCTCCATGTTGTGGCTCTGGCTCCCGTTCAATCCTTCTGAGAATTGGTGAGGGCTTCCGGGGGTTACACGATCACCAGATGTTTTCACCACAATGTAATCCTGTGTATAAAGCCCATTGAAAGACTTGAAATCAGAATTTCACTATAGCATTCCAAGAACCCTCCTCACCTCTCAGGTCGGGTCTGTGTCCTATTTATAGAGATAAGAGTGATGTCATGTGACCTCCCAGAATCCTCCTCACCTCTCCGGTCAGGTCTGTGTTTTATTAATAGAGATAAGAGTGATGTCATGTGATCTCCCAGAATCCTCCTCACCTCTCCGGTCAGGTCAGGTGTTTTATTAATTTTTATTAAAACTTTTAGAACGCTTAGTCTATAACCGTCTTCGCTCCTACCTCACTGACAACAGACTTCTCGACCCCTTACAGCAGAGTTTCTCAGCCAGGGTTCCGTGGAACCCTAGGGTTCCTCCAGAGGTTGCTAGGGGTTCCTTGAACAATGGTTAATTTCTGCCTCTCAAATAAGTTCCCAATGACACCATTGATCTTTTTAGCTATCTGTAAGGGAGTAATTCTTCCCAATGACCGTAAGTGCAAAGAGCATTCTTCCCATTGACCATCAAACTAATGTATAATGAGTTGTAGATTTTTCATATTTAGCAGAGGTTCCCTGAGACCGGAGAACTATTTCAAGGGTTCCTCTGTGTTGAAAAGGTTGAGAAAGGCTGCCTCACCGTCTGGCTTTCGCTTGCTACACTCCACTGAAACTGCCTTACTGAAACTCACTAATGACCTAATAACTGCTAAAACCAATGGCCGTTACTTCATACTCATACTACTCAACCTCTCTGCAGCTTTTGATACTGTTGACCAGGGGCGGACTGACCATTAGGGTTCTTGGGCACTGCCCGAGGGCCCTTGGCTAGTAGGGGGCCCCATGAGAGGCTCCTGGTACTTCAGTCCCAAGGAATCTGTGCCGATACTGGAGCCCAGTGCTGGTACAAGTTCCAGCACGGAGCTCTGGTAACTGGCCTGACAGGGGCATGCTAGCGTGGGCTCTCAGGACACCTTCCCCACATCTGTTGCATGGTGCCCCATGCAGCGATCGTCCCTCTGTAGCAGCCGACATCAGCATCTCTCCTCACTGAGCCTGCATATTACACAGAGGATCCTCCTGCTCAACTCTGATGCATACAGACAGGAGGAGAAGCCAGGAGGCGAGAGAGACATCCACTGCAAGAACTGCGCTGAACAACTGAGGTCTGTGAATAGTTTTGTTGATAGGGGAGGGGGGCACAGTTACAAGGAAAGGGGGGGCAAGATGCACACA
>BLSH010237663.1:806040-823451 GCA_018402905.1 Glandirana rugosa
AGACGGGGAAGCTGAGGAGGATGTATTACTTGCCTTACACACCTCTTTTTTAAATACTTTTTATTGGTTTTCTGAAAAAGTTGTGTCTTCTAGCACACAAGGATGGAAGCAAATAACCCTTCAGTATATGTGGACTTAATTCTTAATTCTTCTAGCACACAAGGATGTAAGCCATCTGGCTCAGGTTCTTTATATATGGTCAAGCCCAATGTGGGGAAGGAGAAAACAAAAAACCTTGCAGTGGGGCCCCCACCACTGCAAAGTTTAAATGCTCATTAGGTCTATGGGAAGCTGAGGAAGATGTATAATTTAACTTACACACAGCTCCAGTGCTAACCCTGCTCTCCTCCGCTCTGGGCTGTGGGTGGTCTTTCGGTATCATCACTTACAAAGCAAATAACCCTGCATTATATGTGGATTTTATTCTTCCAGCACACAAAGAAGGAAGCAAATAACCCTTCATTATATGTGAACTTAAATCTTCTTGCACACAAGGGTGGAAGCAAATAACCCTTCATTATACTGTATGTGGACTTAATTATTCTAGCACACAAGGATGGGCACAAATAACCCTTTATTATATGTGAACTTCATTCTTCTAGCACACTAGGATGGAAGCAAATAACCCTTCATTTTATGTGGACTTAATTCTTCTAGCACACAAGGATGGACGAATATAACTCTGTATTATATGTGGACTTAATTCTTCTAGCACACAAGGGTGGAAGCAAATAACCCTCCATTATATGTGGACTTAATTCTTCTAGTACACAAGGATGGAAGCAAATAACCCTTCATTATATGTGAAATTAATTATTCTAGCATACAAGGATGGAAGAAAATAACCCTTCATTATATGTGGAGGAGGCAGGTGGGTAAGCAAGGCCAGGAGCAACTTAGAGAAGAGGCTTCATGGGAGCAGTTGTATGGATAGAGGGAGCCTATAGGAGCACGGACTAAGGTAGGTATTATTCCTTATCCCTGTATCCCAATTATTAATGAGCATTTAACCCTTGCAGTGTGTGTGGGACAGAACATAAATCAAGTATTAATGCATAACAGTTTTTATTTATTAAAGAAGAAGAAATACATTAATTGTGTATGTTTTTAATGAAATACTCAGATGTGTCATATACAACATTATTGATGCAACTACCCAGGGGAAAAACACGCTCACAAATCAGGAGGGCACCTTCTTCTGGATCAACAGTCTCTTTATATGTCTACTGTGATGAATTTGGTTATTCTTTGACTTTAGCTAGTGATATGGGATTTGGCTCATTGCCCGTGCAAGTCTCTCAGTTGATGAGCGAGGTCTCTAAGTGGGCTTTCTGGTGTATGTGAAGGTGGGTGCTGCGGGAAAAGCATTTCCCACATTCGGAACAAGAAAAAGGTCGTTCTCCAGTGTGGGTCCTCTGGTGGCTGATCAGCACCGACTTCTGGTTGAAGGATCTCCCACACTGTGAACAGGAAAAAGGCTTCTCTCCAGAGTGGATTCTCTGGTGAACTGTGAGATGTGTGCTGCGGGCAAAGCTCTTCCCGCACTCGCAGCACATGTAGGGCTTCTCCCCAGAATGAGTCCGTCGGTGCTTGCCCAGGGAAGTCTTCTGGGCAAAGCATTTCCCGCAATCGGGACAAGGGAACGGTTTCTCTCCCGTGTGAACTCGCTGGTGTTTGACGAGCAACGAATTCTGGTTGAAACACTTCCCGCATTCCGGGCAGGAGAAAGGCTTCTCGCCCGTGTGAATGCGCTGGTGCCGGACGAAGGGAGACTTGCTGGTGAAATACTTGCTGCAGATGGGACAGGAATAAGGCTTCTCCCCCGTGTGGGACCTCTGATGGATGACGAGGAGAGACTTCTGCCCAAAGCCCTTCCCGCAGTCCTGGCACACAAAGGGCTTTTCTCCCGTGTGCGTACGGTGGTGTAGAATGAGGTTGGTGCTGCTGGTAAAGCTCTTCCCACAAGTATAGCAGGTGTACGGCTTCTCCCCCGAGTGAGTCCTCACGTGTTTGATGAGCGACGACTGTTGGGCGAAACATTTGCCGCATTCCCGGCACGAGTACGGTTTCTCCCCCGTGTGAACGCGCTGGTGCGTTATCAGAAGTGACTTCAGAGGGAAGGACTTCTTGCACTCAGGGCACGTGAAGGGCTTGGGCCTGGTGTGGATACGCTGATGTTTCACCAGCTGTGCTTTCTTGGCGAAACACTTCCCGCACTCCAAACAGATCAGAGAGTGAGGCCCTTTGTACACCAGCTGGTGTTTGAGGAGGTCGGAGCTGCTGCCGAAATTTTTCTTGCACCCGTCACAGCTGAAGGTCTTCATCTCCTGGGCTGTGGAGGAACTTTTAGCTCCTTCCCATACATTCCCTTCTTCAGCACCAGCGGACCATGTCACCGTTTGTATATTGAGTTCTAAAGGATCCCCCTCATCTTCCGAAAACGATTCCTCTTTAATACAGATAGATAAATAGTCTGTCTCATGCCCATCCTCATCAGACTCTTCCTTAATATGACCAAACAACTTATGGCCCTCAGCCTCGGAGACCTTAATATTGCCAGGCAAGTCACTGTCCGACAGGTCCTCTTCAGAGACGGACTCCTTCTTGATTTTGACCATTGTGTAGTCTAGTTCTTCATTCAGGTCCCCATCTAAGGGGTTGTCTTGCTGCTTAACATAACTAGATACTTGCTGTTTCTGCTTGCCTTTGTCTACATCTGTTGGAAATAAATATATAAGGGTTAGAATCACGCTATAGCCACTTGCGGACCGTAATACATATACACTATATTATCAAAAGTATTGGGACACCTGCCCTTACACGGACATGAACTTTAATGGCATCCCAGTCTTAGTCCGTAGGGTTCAATCTTCAACTCTTCTGGGAAGGCTGTCTACAAGGTTTAGGAGTGTGTCTACGGGGAATGTTTGACCATACTTCCAGAAGCGCATTTGTGAAGTTAGGCACTGATGTGAACGAGAAGGCCTGGCTTGCAGTCTCTGCTCGAATTCATCCCAAAGGTGTTGTATCAGGTTGAGGTCAGGACTCTGTGCAGGCCAGTCAAGTTCCTCCACCCCAAACTCGCTCATCCATGTCTTTACGGACGGTGCTTTGTATACTGGTCCATATCATTTGGTGGAGGGGGGATTATGGTGTGGGGCTGTTTTTCAGGGGTCGGGCTTGGTCCCTAAGTTCTGGTGAAGGGAACTCTTAAGGCGTCAGCATACCAAGACATTTTGGACAATTTCATGCTCCCAACTTTGTGGGAACAGTTTGGGGATGGCGTCTTCCTAATTCCAACATGACCGCGCACCAGTGCACAACACAAGGTCCTTAAAGACATGGATGAGCGAGTTTGGGGTGGAGGAACTTGATTTGCCTGCACCTCAACCTAATAGAACACCTTTAGAATGAATTAGAGGGGAGACTGGGAGCCAGGCCTTCTTGTCTAACATCAGCGCCTAACCTCACAAATGTGCTTCTGGAAGAATGGTCAAACATAGACCATAGACACACTCCTAAACCTTGTGGACAGCCTTCCCAGAAGAGTTGAAGCTGTTATAGGGTGGGCTAACTCAATAGTGAACCCTACGGACTAAGACCGGGATACCATTAAAGTTCAAGTGCATGTAAAGGCAGGTGTCCCAATACTTTTGACAGTATGGTGTATGTTACTGTATAGGGAAAATTTAGAAACATTAATTGTGCCTAAGCTGCATCTCAAATAATATACATTATGTCTCCAATTCTTCCTGATAAACAGCGGTGCCCTTCCTCATATGTGAGGGTGCCTGCCTCAAAGCTGTGTATCTGCAGTGTGAGATCTCAGGCACTGCTAGTCCTTGGAGATGTGGTGATGTCACTGCTTTGCTGCTCAATGTTCTCCTTGCTGGACGCTCTGACCTGAGGAAGCAAAGCCAAGCCTCTACCAAGATGGCAGCCTCCATACGTAGGCACATTGCAGAATAAGGCATAGCAATTGGGGATAGATCAGCTGATCAAAGGCAATACTGGGGACTAGATCTTTGTACTCTACTTTTAAGGACAGTTTCCAGACTTCTGTTCATTTTTAATTCCAAATTTTCACAGAGAGGATTGTTCTACTTGTTTAGAGGTGTTTGGTCCAGATCCACCCTGGTGGTGATCTGGTCCAAGCCATTTCCTAATTCAACACACACAACAATATTTCCGATCCTTCCCACTCAGTGTGCTATGGAGGTCCACCAAGCCTCAAATGATGTTATGGTCTGCGTGCCAGTTGGCCTTCCTATTCCCTTTATTTGCAGCTCCTGTCCCCCAGCTAAGGTCCTGCCTACCCTTGCCAGCACTGCACTGAACGTGTCACCTAGGCCCCAAAAGGAGGTGATGCCTAAATTGCAAAATACAACCTTAGACCCCTTTCACACCAGGGCCGCCCGAGCGTTAGCGGTAAAACACCGCTAATTTGTGGCACTTTACCGCTCGTTATATCGGCGCTGTGGCACCGCTTGTCAGGCGGCGGCGGTGTGCTTTTAACCCCCCCACAAGGGGTTAAGCAGGGGTTAAAAGTGCCGGTTAGCGGCACTTCCGAAGCGGTGTTCACCGCTTCGGAAGTGCTGCCCCATTGTTTTCAATGGGCAGGGACGGTATAGTAGTTGTGAATACACCGCTCCCACACCGCTGCAAAGATGCGGCTTGCAGGATTTTTTTTACCGTCCTGCAAGCGCACCTTCCCAGTGTGAAAGCACTCTGGCTTTTACACTGGGGTGCATTGGGAGGAGTTTTTCAGTCGCTATTTTTAGCGCAAAAGCGCCTGAAAAACGTTCGGTTGTGAAAGGGGTCTTAGAGATTGTAGGTGAACACCGCACACCAGACAGCTCCAAGAGCTTGAGAGATAGAAAACGGCCTCAGCCCCAGCTCCTCCCAATAGGCTGTGCCCCCTCCCGATGCGTTTCGGCCCACCCTTGAGGCTTAGTCATAGAGATCTATGACTAAGCCCCAGGGGATGGGGCCAGGCCCTCTGATGCGTTTTGCCCTGCCCCCTACCTGGTATATGCTTAGTGGAGTGCCGATGGTGTGGCTCAAAAACTCCCACATCAAATATGGGGCGGGTGTGTATGCTGATCCAATGCAGTATGACAGATTCTAGGTGAACGCCGTACACCAGACAGCTCCAAGAGCTTGAGAGATAGAAATTGGCCTCAGCCCCAGCTCCTCCCTGTAGGCCACGCCCCTTGATGCATTTTGCCCTGACAAGGCCCCAGGATAAGGTGAAACACATTGAGGAAGTGGCCTATCTGGAGGAGTCGGGGCTGAGCCGCTTTCTATCTCTCGAGCACTTGGAGCTGTCTGGTGAGTGGTGTTCACCTAGAATCTCTCATACTGCATTAGATTAACTTACATGCTTGCCCCATATTTGATTTGGGAAATTTAGAGCCACATCATCGGCCCTTGGAGCGGAGATCTTCTAAGCATATACCAGGTTGCAAAATACAACCTGTTGACTTGCCTGCAAATGTTCTCATTTCTCCAGGTCATGGTATATCTAGTAATAGTTGGTTGCATTCAACTGGACTCGTTCTGTAAAGTTGGAGATGTTTTGTAGTTTGTCCAGTCCATAGAGTTGAAGAAGTGTCTTGGACAAGCTTCGAAACATCTTCAACATTACCGGACAAGTCCAGTTGGATGTGATAAACTACTACTAAAAAACCTCTTGACTTCATCCATCATGAGAATGATCATCTAACACTGCCCAATATTCCCTTCCAGTGTACAGAAAATCAAAACTAAACCTTTACCTAGCCATTGGTGTGAGAGGTAGCTGGTTCATTGTCCTGATGCTCTTCTGGAACGACTTCTGTTCTTCTAATAATTTCTGTATTCAGAGAGGAGGCACCATGACTTCCTGACACACACAATGATACAGTCACCATCCAGACACATCCCTTGTCTGTTACTGGATAATGTCCCAGAATTCCCGGCACCACTCACCTCTCCTGTCAGCAGCTCAATGATCTTCTATGTGACCACTAGGATCTTCTTGTTCTGCCAGGAGTCAAGGAATGAAGAAGAACTGTCTGTCCACCACCAGAAGTTTTTCTCACTCAAAATGACCCAACTAGAGTATCTATTGCTACATACAACAGCCAAAGGGTTCTGCTAGAAGCATGTTAGGATGTCATGTGACCTCCCAGAATCCTCCTCACCTCTCCGGTCAGCTCTGTGTTTTATTAATAGAGATAAGAGTGATGTCATGTGACCTCCCAGAATCCTCCTCACCTCTCTGGTCAGGTCTGTGTTTTATTAATAGAGATAAGAGGGATGTCATGTGATCTCCCAGAATCCTCCTCACCTCTCCGGTCAGCTCTGTGTTTTATTAATAGAGATAAGAGTGATGTCATGTGATCTCCCAGAATCCTCCTCACCTCTCTGGTCAGGTCTGTGTTTTATTAATAGAGATAAGAGTGATGTCATGTGATCTCCCAGAATTAGAGTTGCCATCTCATCCCTTTAAACCCGAACACATATGGATTGCACAGGTTCTGAGGCTAATTTAATGCAGATGAGGCACCAAGTGAGTTTAATTAGCCCCTTAATCAGCCACAGAACCTGTGTAATTCATATGTGTTCGGGTTTAAAGGGATGAGGTGGCAACCCTACCCAGAATCCTCCTCACCTCTCTGGTCAGGTCTGTGTTTTATTAATAGAGATAAGAGTGATGTCATGTGACCTCCCAGAATCCTCCTCACCTCTCTGGTCAGCAGGTAGGTGATCTCCAGGGCGAAGTATGTAATGTTCTTCTCTGTCATGTGACTCCGTCTCCATGCTCAGTCGCTGATCCTTTCACTCCCTGTCAGAGTATCACCCTTGAACGAAGCACCCATGGCACACCAGAATGTACAGATCTGGAAGATGCCTATAAATGGAGGATACAGCAAATGTAAGAATATATTATATAAGGAAAGGACAAAACTCCATAGTATAATATCATAGCTGTCCTTTGGATTCAATATTCATATAAACACCATAATCATGTTCAGTGAATTATAGCAAAATAACACCAGACTGTGCAACATATAACAGAAAAATGATAACTAGCACCCTCCCTGCTTCTCCTACCCAAATTCATTGCAGCTCACAGCACTGTCCTCAGTTTCCCAGCTCCACCCAGCTATAACAGGCACTTCCGGGTTCTTGCGTTCCACCAGCCTGCCTCCTCTTCCTGCTTCCAGCCCTGCGCTCAGCATCCCCATCTACCGGCCACTTTTGCTAACTGCACCACTTTTCCTTTGGCGATTCTCAGTGAAGACTCGTGCGCCCCTGGTGGGTGGTAGTGGAAGCGCCCAGCAATAACACATACAGGGAAGGGAGAGGGCTGGAACGCAGAACCAGGAAGTCTAGTGAAGCGCAAAAGACAGGAAATTACTATGTGAAAGCAGGAAGTGGATGTGGTTAGGAGAAATGTAGGGGGACTATTGTTAGGTGTATGGTTGTTGGTTTTTTTGAAGGCAGGAAGGTATTTTAGAGTGTTTTGTGTAATGTTTTGTAGCCTTATATCACTGATATTTAATGTAATAAATATGTCACTTTTACAGTATAATACTATACATCCATGTGTCATCCTCAGATATATTGTCTGTGATTTTAAATCATTTTTTGTATTTTTTTTCCTGATGTGAAGTTTTCCCAGCCCAAGCCATGGGGAAATGCCGGGTGGCGGTGAGACAAGATTCGCCCAGGTCATCCGCTGATCTGCTGAGGATGGAGACGGGTGACAGTAGGGAGCTGGCTGAGAGGTTACTAAACCTGACCCTGGAGATCATCCACCTGCTGACCGGAGAGGTGAGGAGGATTCTGGGAGGTCACATGACATCACTCTCATCTCTATTAATAAAACACAGACCTGACCGGAAAGGTGAGGAGGATTCTGGGAGGTCACATGACATCACTCTTATCTCTAATAATAAAACACAGAGCTGACCGAGGAGGTGAGGGGGATTCTGGGAGGTCACATGACATCACTCTTATCTCTATTAATAAAACACAGACCTGACCGGAAAGGTGAGGAGGATTCTGGGAGGTCACATGACATCTCTTGTCTCTATTATTAAAACACAGAACTGACCGGAGAGGTGAGGAGGATTCTGGGAGGTCACATGACATCACTCTTATCTCTATTAATAAAACACAGACCTGACCGGAGAGGTGAGGGGGATTCTGGGAGGATCATATAAGTATGACATCCCTCTTGCTGTTTCAACAGATATTCAACAAGTCTGGTGACCATGTAACAATCAAAGTTCTTCCAACTCACCTCTTGATACCCAAGAAAAAGGATAAAATTCTAGAAGTCACCCAGAAGATCATTGAGCTGCTGACAGGAGAGGTGAGCAGTGCTGGGAATTCTGGGACATTATCCAGTAACAGACAAGGGATGTGTCTGGATGGTGACTGTATCATTGTGTGTGTCAGGTTCCTATAAGGTGTCAGGATGTCACTGTCTATTTCTCCATGGAGGAGTGGGAGTATTTAGAAGGACACAAGGATCTCTACAAGGACGTCACGATGGAGAATCAGCCGCCCCTCACATCGCCGGGTATGTTGTAATTTATTATGTATTGACAGGGGAAATAAGAGGGAAGCAGTTATGGGATTCCCCTTTGACAAGTGACATGGTCTCACCCAAGGCGCAGCATCCACATGACACCTTCATCATGTTGACTAGAGCATCACACAAGTAGTGACAGGCCAATAACCATAGTGAGCCCCAGGCTACTTTGCTGTGAGTTGTCACAAATCACAGTCCTCAGGATTGCATCACCAAAGAGATTGCAGGAACAGAATGGCTACTAGATGGAGACTGGTCTGTGGCATCTGATCAAATTAGAGGCTGTGGTCAAGGTAGGTGTCAGGCAAGAGTTAAAGCAGAGGTCAAGGCAGATGGTACACAGGGGTCAAGGTAAGCAAGAGCAGAGTCATGAACAAGGGCAGGAGATACAATCAGACTCAGTCTGCGTTAATAACAAACAAGGTAATTAATCTTCAGTTGCAGGAAGAAGGTGGTTAACAAGAGGTCACAGCACCAACCACCTTAAGGGAAGGATTCTAAATACCCTCATCAGCATGCTAACACATGCATGTGCAATGACATGCTCACGTGTACGCTTGCAGTCAGCCATAGTCAGAAGGCCACAATCTAGTGCAATAAGCTGCACAAGGACCCACTCCCCCCGGGGAGCCTCTGGCCTCTCAGGGTGTGTATGATGGAAGGCCTTAACCAACCTGGTTGAGTGGACATTGCTTGAAGGTTCACGCAAATTCTCCTCTGAGCTGAACCTATCTACTTGCTAAGGTACTAAAGATGCCTTGATGGCTTTTTGGAATTTACATTCACCTCAAATTCAAATTCCTCACTGCTGTCTATAAGAATGGGAGGAGTCAGAGGAGGTGACTTCCCAGGAGGTAGATCTGGAGATACTGGCTACAAGCATGGAACACAGGGTGGACCTATCATAGGTCGGGATTAATGACCCTTTGGATCGGAAACAGGCCATTAAATCCAAGACCTGACTTCTTAGAGGGGCACTGCAGTTTCAGTTGGTGGTGGAAACCAAAGAGAATTACCTGAGATATTACTCAAGAATTTGGTTTGTCCTCGCTGTCTGACCTTTGGTTCGAAGATGGTACCACGAAGATAAAGAAGAGTGGATCTATAACTTTCTACAGAATGCTTGTCAAAACTTTAAGGTGATCTGCACTCTCTGTGAGAAACAATGTCATCGGGAACACCGTGGAGCCTAATGAGTTCTTTAATGAAAATCTCCACTGTGGCTGTTTCTGAAGATATTCTTTTTACAGGGATGAAGTAAGCCATCTTGATAAGTTTATCAACAACCATATAAATGGAATTACATCCCCCAGACAAGGTGATGTGCACAATGAAGATGAAGTCTATTGATATACTCCAGACGGTTGTAATGGGTAGGGGCCTAAGCAAACATCAGGGTTCTATTGCTTTTGTACTGGGTGTAGGTTGGACAGAAAGAGACAACCAACTTGCAATTCTTGACATGATCAGGCCACCAGAAGGTCTGCTGTACTAGTTCCTACATCCTGCAGACCCCAAATTGGCCAGATTGGGGTGGATCTGAGTTCATGCACGCAAATAGCCTTCAGGACAACTGGGTCATACACCCGAAGAGCCTTCAGGACATCTGAGGTCATACACCTAAAGATCCTTCAGGACATCCCTGAGGTCCTACACCCGAAGAGCCTTCAGGACATCTGAGGTCATACACCTGGGAAGTCTTCAGTACATCTGAGGTCATACACCCGGAAAGCCTTCAGTACATCTGAGGTCATACACCCGAAGAGCCTTCAGGACATCTGAGGTCATACACCTGAAGAGCCTTCAGGACATCTGAGGTCATACACCTGGGGAGTCTTCAGTACATCTGAGGTCATACACCCGGAGAGTCTTCAGTACATCTGAGGTCATACACCCGGAGAGCCTTCAGTACATCTGAGGTCATACAGCTGAAGAACCTTCAGGACATCTGAGGTCATACACCTGAAGAGCCTTCAGGACATCTGAGGTCATGCACCCGAAGAGCTTTCAGGACATCTGGGGTCATACACCTGAAGAGCCTTCAGGACATCCTTGAGGTCCTACAACTGAAGATCTTTCAGGAAATCTGAGGTCATACACCCAAAGAGCCTTCAGGACATCTGAGTTCATACACCCGAAGAGCCTTCAGGACATCTGAGGTCATACACCCGAAGAGCCTTCAGGACATCTGAGGTCATACACCTGAAGAGCCTTCAGGATGTTGGTATTGCTTTCCTACAACAGACAGATGGAGGTATGTTTTAAGATCAATAGTTCATTTAGGAACTCCTTCATGAGATTGGGCTGCATCATCAGATGTGCAGAGGTCAGGAATATGTTACATATGGTGGAGAGGTCAGGAGTATTTAACACACAGTGCAGGTGTCAGGAGTATGTAGCACACAGTGCAGATGTCAGGAGTATGTAACACACAGTGCAAAGGTCAGGAGTATGTAACACATAATGCAGAGGTCAGGAATATATTACACATGGTGGAGAGGTCAGGAGTATGTAACACGCAGTGCAGGTGTCAGGAGTATGTAACACACAGTGCATATGTCAGGAGTATGTAACACACAGTGCAAAGGTCAGGAGTATGTAACACATAATGCAGAGGTCAGGAATATATTACACATGGTGGAGAGGTCAGGAGTATGTAACTCGCTTTACAGATGTCAGACAGGGAGCAGCGCTCAGAAGCATGAAATGTACAGCACAGTGTATGGTGTTCAGGAGTAAAATAGACTGTACCTTACATGCCCCTGACTACTGCAGAGCCAACCTCCTTCACCTTGGCGTAACCTGATAGATCAGCAGAGCCAATCTTGGAAGTTTATTTATGGTTCTCCATGAACCGAGGACATGCTTTCCTGTAGATGGTTGCATCAATCTTCTAAAGTCTGTAGATGACCTTAGTTATTGCCCCCTGCCTCAGTGAATTTGTAAAGAGATCCTTTAGATGCAGAAAAAATATATATATTGAGAGACTACATCACCTCTATTTTAACAATGTACGGTACTGTGCAAAAGTTTTAGGCAGGTGTGAAGAAATGCTGCAAAGTAAGAATGCTTTCAAAAAATATATATTTTAATTGTTTATTTCTATCAATTTACAAAATCAGAACAGAAGAAAAATCTACGGTAAATCAAATCAATATTTGGTGTGACTACCCTTCAGCTTCAAACCAACATCAATTCTGTGCAAGTGCACACTTTGTACACTTGCACAAAGTAAGGGATTTTGTAGGAATAGAGTCAGGTGTATGATTAACCAATTATACCAAGCAGATGGTAATGATAATCAATTTCATATGTAGGCTGAAACACAGTCATTAACTGAAACAGAAACAGCTGTGTAGGAGGCTTTAAACTGGGTGAGGAACAGCCAGACTCTGCTACTATGGTGAGGTTGTGGAAGACAGTTTCATGTCACAGGTCATACACCATGGCAAGACTGAGCACAGCAACAAGACACAAGGTAGTTAGTTACACTGCATCAGCAAGGTCTCTCCCAGGCAAAGATTTCAAAGCAGACTTGGGTTTTAAGATATACTGTTCAAGCTCTTTTGAAGAAGCACAAAGAAACGGGCAACGTTGAGGACTGTGAGTGGTCGCTCAAGGAAACCTAATGCAGCAGATGAAAGACACATCATGCTTACTTCCCTTTGACAGAGGAGGATGTCCAGCAGTGCCAGACAGTGAACAGAACTGGCGTAAACCAGTGGGACCCAGGTACACTCATCTACTGTCTGAAGAAGTCTGGCCAGAAGTGGTCTTCATGGAAGAATTGCTGCCAAAAAGCCATACCTCCGACAAGGAAACAAGGCTCAACGACTCAACTATGCAGGAAAACATAGGAACTGGGGTGCAGAAAAATGTCCGCAGTGCTCTGGACTGCTGAGTGAAAATGTGAAATATTTGGCTGTAGCAGGAGGCAGTTTGTTGGCGAAGGGCTGGCGAGGTGCACAATGAGTGTCTGCAGGCAACTGCAAAGCATGGTGGAGGTTCTTTGCAAGTTTTGGGTTGCATTTCTGCATATGGAGTTGGAGATTTGCTCAGGATCAATGGTGTCCTCAATTCTGAGAAATACAAGCAGATACTTATCCATCATGCCATACCATCAGGGAGGCACGTGATTGGCCTCAAATTCTGCAGCAGGACAATGATCCCAAACATAGAGCCAATGTCATTAAGAACTATCTTATGTGTAAAGAAGAACAAGGAGTCCTGGAAGTGATGGTTTGACCTCCACAGAGCCCTGATCTCAACATCATGGAGTCTGTCTGTAATGACATAAAGAGACCGAATGATTTGAGGCAGCCGACATCCACAGAAGATCTGTGGTTAGTTCTCCAAGATGTTTGGAACAACCTACCTTCTGAGTTCCTTCAAAAACTGTGTGCAAGTGTACCTAGAAGAACTGATGCTTCTTTGAAGGCAAAGGGTGGTCACACCAAACTATTAACACTTCTATTTCTGAAAGCATTCTTAATTTACAGCATTCATTTCGCACCTGCCTAAAACTCGAAACAGCACTTCTACCAATGAGGAGACACTGTGAACAAAGCGGTAACCCACCTGCATTTATATTTGACAGATTTAACCGAAGGGTCTGAGACACTACAGACACGCCACACTCTAAAGGAGAAATCGCACTTTGAAGAAGATGGAGATTGTTGGCCATGTAGAACTCAAAACCCATCACCAATTACTGAGGATTTTCCTAACAGCGTTCATGTCCCCGTTACAGAGCAACGCGTTTCATCTCCTATTGAAAAAGAGATGAGCAAAAACAATCTGGAGGCCGACTGCAAAGAGAAATCATCTTCCAATGTCAAAGGCGACTTTTTGAAACAAAATATACAGCTGGACACAACATATTTACAGGACAGAGGCAGGAGAGTACCAGAAGGCAATGAAAACTCTGTCTCAAGCGAACGAATTACTGAGCCAGCCCGTCCTTCAAAACCACCATCAGAGAGAGTAAAAGTCAAAAAGCCAAAGAAAAGAAAAACAAAAACCCACAGCGATGGGTGCAAAAACACCTTGACAAGCAGCTCTAACGTCCTTCAACACCAAGTCCATAAAAGTCTGAAGCTGTACTCGTGCCCTGAGTGTGGAAAGACTTTTCGAGTGAGGTCAAAGCTTAAAAACCACCAAAAGGTTCACACTGGGGAAAAGCCATTTTCGTGCAAAGAGTGCGGGAAGTGTTTCGCAGAGAGAGGGAACCTTAAGAGCCACTTGAGAACCCACTCTGGGGAGAGGCCGTTTTCTTGCAAGGAGTGCGGGAAGTGTTATACGGCGAGGTCCACGCTTACGATCCACATGCGGTCTCACTCCAAGGAGAGGCCGTACTCTTGTCCTACTTGCGGGAAGAACCTGATCAGCAGAAGAAGTCTTATCTTACACCTCCGGAATCACACAGGGGAAAAGCCTTATGTGTGCTCGGAGTGCGGAAAGGACTTCAACTGGAAGTCCGACCTGAAAAGACATCTGATGACTCACCTGGGAGAGAAACCATTTTCCTGTGAAGAATGCGGCAAGCGCTTTTCGAAGAAGCAGTCGCTAGTCCTACACAAACATATCCATACTATGGAGAATCCCTACGTGTGCACTAAGTGCGGAACGCGTTTTTCCAATAATATGCTCCTGCTCGTTCACAAGGTGACTCACTCACGGGAAAAATCTTATCCGTGCTCCGAGTGCGGGAAGAGTTTCTCCACTAATATGAGTCTTCAGACTCACAAGAGGATTCATTCCGCTGTCAAGTCCTATTCGTGTTCGGAATGCGGCAAATCCTTTGTCCAGAAGTCACTCCTGATCAAGCACCAGGTGACTCACACCGGGGAACGACCTTTTTTGTGCTCCGATTGCGGGAAGTGTTTTCCCCGTAAGGATGCGCTGACTGTTCACCAGAGAAGGCATCTGGTAGAAAAGCCATATTCGTGTTCCTCGTGTGGAAAATCCTTTCACATGAACTCCGCGCTGGTTGTCCACCAACGAATCCACACGGGGGAACGGCCTTATACTTGCTCTGAGTGTGGAATGTGTTTTGCCCAAAGTTCAGCACTGACTGTTCACCAGAGAAGACATACTGGAGAAAAACCATTTACATGTTCGGAGTGCGGGAGATCCTTTACCCAGAAAGCGGGACTGAACACCCACAAGCGAACCCACACTGACAAACGGTCTTATGCTTGTTCACACTGTGGGAAGTCCTTTAGGTGCCGTTCCTACCTCACTCAGCATCAGAAGGTCCACTTGTCAGAGAGTTCCCTTCCCAAATAACATACTGTATGTGCTAAATTGGCAGTGTGCAGTATTGTATTGTTTTCATTAAGCTTTTTATTGAGGTTTATTATATCTGACCCAAGTCCACATACCTCTCAGACATATAACAAAATGAGTCATAAACCCTGAAATCAAAAAAGAAAACCTATCAGGACTGGGACCTGAACCCACAACCTTTGCTGCACCCCGCAGTGGCTGTTCTCGCTAAGCCATCTGAGATGCTGGACAGCTCCCTGTCTGATCCTTTGGACTTTCTTGCCTTGTCTCTTGTTTCTGATTGACCTTGAACTCTTTGTTCCTCCCCTGATTTAGGTCAGGTCTCTGTACTTCTTGTTTACCAGATTATTGTCCTCTCTCTCCAGCTGATATCCTGCTCCTTTGTGTACCCGCAGCTGTCCTTATTCCCATTACCACTCAGTAGTGAACTTTGGCTTGTTCCTCGAGTATACTTCTGCTTGATTGCAACCACTTGTTACAGACCTTTGGCTTGTTTACTGACTTCTCTTCTGCTTGATCCAAACCTGCAACCACTTGTCACCGACATTTGCCTTGTTTACTGACTACGCTTCTGCTTGATCCCAACCTGCAACCACTTAATACTGACCTTTGGCTTGTTTACTGACTACGCTTCTGCTTGATCCCAACCTGCAACCACTTAATACTGACCTTTGGCTTGTTTACTGACTACGTTTCTGCTTGATCCTTACCCGCAACCACTTGTTACCAACCTTTGGCTTGTTTACTGACTATGCTTCTGCTTGATCCCAAACTGCAACCACTTGTTACCAACCTTTGGCTTGTTTACTGACTATGCTTCTGCTTGATCCTTACCTGCTATATGTGTTACTGGACCCTGGCTTGCTTACGTCCTAGTGGAGCAATCTCGAGGACCGCGACCTGGTACTAAAACACAGCAAAATCCATACCCCCCCTCAGGAACTCTGATGAACACCAGTTGGCGTTTAGACCCCCACACCACGGTTGAGTCCATGTCATCCACTAGAGTGACCTGCTTGTTTATTTATCCTGCTGCTCAGTGGGAGCCTCTCTACTGCCATAGCTAATCAGTTTAGGCCGATATATATTCTTCTACATATTTTTGGTAAATAAAACCGCGATAAGCGTATTGATTGGTTTGCGCAAATGTTATAGCGTGTTCAAAATAGGGGATAGATTTATGGACTTTTATTTTTTTAAATTGCTTTTACTGGTAATGGCGCCGTTTTTTAGCAGGACTGCGACATAGCAGCGGGCAAATCTGACCCCAAATTACACTTTTTGGGGACCAGTGACATTATTACAGTGATTAGTGCTATAAAAATACAGCGATCAATGTAAAAATGACACTGGCAGGGAAGGGGTTAACACTAGGTGGCGATAAAAGGGTTAAGTGTGTTCCCTGGGTGTGTTCTAACTGTAGAGGGGATAGGCTGCCAGGGGCATGCCAGAGATCGCTGATCCCGTTCACTGGGAACATAAGATCTCTGCCATGTCATTTGGCAGAACGGGGATCCGCCTTGTTTACAAAGGCAGATCACCGTTCTGCCTCTGTATACGGCGATCGCGGGTCGCCGGCGGACACCGAGGACGCCCGACCCATGGCGCGTGCCTGCATGCAAATCGGGCATGCTACGGTGATTTGCGCAGGAGAGCTGACCTGCCGCCGTATAATGACGGGGCTGGTCGGCAAGTGGTTAAACAAGGAAAAAAGTCCAATCAAACAAAAGCCAAGATGTAGGACAGATAAAAGGTAACTTCAGCTCAACTCCATCCGGACCACACACATGACGTGTTTCTCCGTGACGAAACGCGTAGGTGGGGATGGGCTGAATGGAACCAGGCTGAAAACGTTTTTACCTTTCTACAACTGGGCTTTTGTTTGGCGTGCTGAATTTGGACTTCTTCCTTGTTTAAGGTTTATATCGAGCCGGGCTCTTCCCATGCCGGCACCCTTCCAGTCACCGGAGACAATTGGATTTGGGACCTGGAGTGGCTCCTACATTCTTTTTTGTTTTATGGTCTCACCTTTTCTCTTTTCTATAGAATGCTGCCTTCAAGCATGCAGGCCATGCTGAGTTGTCTTTGCTTGCATTTCAATGTGAGCATCTTGGATGTGTTTTGTGTCAGATTGTATTTATGTAATAAAGTTTTATTAATAAGTAAGGATATATGGAGTTGTGTCTGGAGATGAGCAATAAAGTTGTCATTGATCTATAGTTTTTCTTTAACTTTCTATGTGTTGACTTTTTACTGGTACTCCCCACTTCCAAGTCACCCCTTGTCTCTGCCACCCTACCTCTCGCAGCACTAAACCCCCACCAGCAAAAAATGAATCCCCCCCCAGCAACATGGACCTAGCTGCAAAAATAGACCCATCCCAGAACAATAACCCCCCCAGAAACAATAGACCCCCCAGGAACAATAGATCCTCAGCAAAAATAGACCCCGCCACAACAAAATACCTCCCCCCACAAACAATAAACCTCCACCAGCAAAAAATGAATCCCCCAGCAACAATAGATCCCCACCAGCA
>BLSH010237663.1:835412-852837 GCA_018402905.1 Glandirana rugosa
ATACGACTTCAATGAAGTACCAGGTGTCAGTACTTGGACATCTGGTCGAAAAGAGTTGGAATCCTTGGGGATTTTATTAAAAGTTCAGAGTCCCTTGGGAATGGATTTGGTTGATAGCCATCAGTTACCGCTTTATGTATAGGCTGTCCCCCCCTGATGGTGGTCCTGCCAAGCTGCTTTATGGGGGTGCTAGACCGATTTGCCTCCCGGGCCAGTCCGCCCCATAGTACTGGTGCTACAGTAAGTGTATCGCATACCTCCGGGGACTCTTTTTGTGCTGCCCCCCTGCAAAGTGCCGCCCTAGGCCTGGGCCTTGTCAGCCTAGGCCAAGATACAGTTGGTATTTTCGCCATTGACTACCGATAGTTGGTTTAGGTAAGGGTTCCCTGAGACTTGAAAATTATTTTAGGGGTTCCTAAGGTTGAGAAAAGCTGGTCTACAGGTTCATGACTGTGGACCATGAAGTAACTTCAGCATAGGTAAGCGTAGACTGGAACAGTCTACAGGTTCATGGCTAGGGACCATAGAGTAAGTTGAAGTACAGGCAAAGGTAGACTGGAGCAGTCAACAGGTTCACAGCTGGGGACCATTTACCTAGCAGCCTAACTAGGAAGGTGCTACACAGAGAAAATTCAGTGTGATCCTCCAACTATTCCTGGTCATTTGACAAAGGGGTCACACTACTATTCCTGGTCATTTGACAAAGGGGTCACACTGCTATTCCTGGTCATTTGACAAAGGGGTCACACTGCTATTCCTGGTCATTTGACAAAGGGGTCACACTTCTTAAGGATGGGAAGCATTGGTTGAAGGGGAAGGTGGTGAGGTATCCCCAGGGGCTGACTGGCAACTTTTGGCCCAGGGGGCAAGTACAACCCAGAGGTCCATGGTGCAGTGAGTCACCCCCCCTCCAGCTCTCCCTCCTCCCTACCCCCATCCCAGGCTGAAGCTCCACTCCAGGTACTCTTTGCTCACTGGGCAATTGCCCCCCCTGCCAAGTCCACCCCAGGTATCTTTCTGCACCACGTTAACTTGTGATATATATTGACCCATATTCCCTATATAATAAAGGCTTTCACATATACATATTTTACATTCACATCAGTCCCTACCCTCAAGGAGCTTACAATCTAAAGTCCCTAACTCACATTCATACACATAGTAGGGACAATTTAGACAGGATCTAATTTACCTACCAGCATGTCTTTGGAGTGTGGGAGGAAACCAGACTACCCGGAGGAAACCCACGCAGGCACAGGGAGAACATGCAAACTCCAGGAAGGTAGTGTCATGGTTGGGATTCGAACCAGTGACCCTTTTGTTACCAGGCGAAAGTGCTACCCACTACACCACTGTGCCGCCCACTTCATGTGAACAGGTGACTTCTATGAAGCAGGAAAAGCATACCGTTTTTACTTGGGCGGGAGACAGGCATGTGTCCATTGGGACCCTTCCCTAGGCTTAGGGCAAACGTAAAAATATTTTAAAAACTAAATTTTTATCTTATTTTTTTGTATCCATCCACCTTATTGTTGGTCATCCTTTTCTTTTTTTTTCCCCCTATAACTTCTCCAAGCAAAACTATCTTTTTTTCCCAGTGGGTTGGTTCTTCTAATATGTCTAAAATATGGCAGCTTCCACCTAGTCTTCTGGACTACATAGCAATTAGCATAATCGGCCGCTAGATGGGAGTGCTGAGCAGCACTTATATTATAGCGTCTATTGATTGAGCGTTGCTGCTCAGCACTCCCATCTAGCGGCCGGCTTTGCTAAATGCACCGTTTTGCTCTTAGTGAGGACTCGCGCGCCCTCTGGTGGCCTTTAGTCGAAGCTCATAAACACAAACACGTGGGAGGAGCACCAGGCCGGAAGTCAGAGGGGTGGAACGCAGAACCAGGAAGTCTGGAACGCAAAAGATAGGATGTCAAATTACAAAGAGGAAGTGGGTGGAACAATTTCGGGGTTTGGAGCTGTTTGCTTGGCTGTATTTGTGGATTTTTTTTTGGAACCCAGAAGGTAATATGAGGTTTCAGTGTAATTATGTTGATGGTTTTGACCTATTATTGATATTACTGATTTAAAGTGTTATGTAATTAATGTCCTAATACCATACACTATGTTATCCCCGTAATGTTTAGTTCTTAGAAGGTAGGTAAGGAAAAAAGGTGTTGAGAGCGAAATATAAGCGGGAGCCTCCGCTGACCGTTCCGATAATGATGGACGTGGATGGCAGCACCAATATTACCGAGAGGATATTAAACCTGACCCTGAAGATGATCTACCTGCTGACCAGAGAGGTGAGGAGGATTCTGGGAGGTCACATGACATCACTCTTATCTCTATTAATAAAACACAGACCTGACTGAAGAGGTGAGGAGGATTCTGGGAGATCACATGACATCACTCTTATCTCTATTAATAAAACACAGACCTGACCGGAGAGGTGAGGAGGATTCTGGGAGGTCACATGACATCACTCTTATCTCTATTAATAAAACACAGACGTGACCGGAGAGGTGAGGAGGATTCTGGGAGGTCACATGACATCACTCTTATCTCTATTAATAAAATACAGACCTGACCGGAGAGGTAAGGAGGATTCTGGGAGGTCACATGACATCACTCTTATCTCTATTAATAAAACACAGACCTGACTGGAGAGGTGAGGAGGATTCTGGGAGGTCACATGACATCACTCTTATTTATATTAATAAAATACAAACCTGACCGGAGAGGTGAGGAGAATTCTGGGAGGTCACATGACATCACTGTTATCTCTATTAATAAAATACAGACCTGACCAGGGAGGTGAGGAGGATTCTGGGAGATCACATGACATCACTCTTATTTCTATTAATAAAACACAGACCTGACCGGAGAGGTGAGGAGGATTCTGGGAAGTCACATGACATCACTCTTATCTCTATTAATAAAATACAAACCTGACCGAAGAGGTGAGGAGGATTCTGGGAGGTCACATGACATCACTCTTATCTCTATTAATAAAACACAGAGCTGACCGGAGAGGTGAGGAGGATTCTGGGAGGTCACATGACATCACTCTTATCTCTATTAATAAAACACAGACCTGACAGGAGAGGTGAGGAGGATTCTGGGAGATCACATGACATCACTCTTCTCTCTATTAATAAAACACAGACCTGACCGGAGAGGTGAGGAGGATTCTGGGAGGTCACATGACATCACTCTTATCTCTATTAATAAAATACAAACCTGACCGGAGAGGTGAGGAGGATTCTGGGAGGTCACATGACATCACTCTTATCTCTATTAATAAAACACAGACCTGACCAGAGAGATGAGGAGGATTCTGGGAGGTCACATATCATTACTCCTATCTTTATTTATTATGCACAGACCTGACTGGAGAGGTGAAGGTTATATATATGTAATGCTTAATGTCTCATTATATAGGATTATGGACCCCTAAAGAAGTCTAGGGGTCCCTGGTCTTCCTCTCCTCTGACAATGAAAAACAAGAAGAATATTCTGGAAGTCACCCAGAAGATCATTGATCTGCTGACAGGAGAGGTGAGCGGTGCTGGGAATTCTGGGACATTATCCAGTAACAGACAAGGGATGTGTCTGGATGGTGACTGTATCATTGTGTGTCTCAGGTTCCTATAAGATGTCAGGATGTCACTGTCTATTTCTCCATGGAGGAGTGGGAGTATTTAGAAGGACACAAGGATCTCTACAAGGACGTCATGATGGAGGATCAGCCGCCCCTCACATCACCAGGTATTTTTCTCTATAGTCCACCCCCCAAAAAAATCTACTAAGCTCCAGCTTTTACAGATACAGCAATGAGTCACAGTATAAATAAAATAATACGGAATATAAAAATGGAGAAAGAATAGCAGGAGAGTAATTTTTTGTACAGAGGGGTGTGTTTAGTAGTGTCTATCAACTTTATACACAGCAGCTCTATGCCGCATTGTTGTAATTTCAATCTCCGTGTTCGATGTGCATTTGACCAGTAGGGGGGGTTGGAGGGAAGGAATAGTCCACCTCCTGCATAATAACCTGTAACTATATGTTTGATGCATTGTTACATCAATTATTTCTTATAAACATACTATAGCCACTTGCCGACCTCAATACTTATATATACGTTGTGGCTTTGATGTGCTTTACCAGGATTATGGCTGAAGCCATAACCCCAGTATTTTTTTTTTTTCAGCCAGCGCTTGGCTTTCCCATGAAAAAGTTCCAAGTAGCTCATGAGCCCGCTTGAACGCTTTCAGAAGCGGTGGGAGGGGATGTCCCCTTCCCACCACTCAGCAATGTTTCGCGGGCTTGATGTTTTTACTGCCACGTCTGAGAAACGATCTGATGGTGAGGCCCGCTGGTCACAGAGGCTACCAGAGACCAGACTATCTTTGATTGCCTCTATGGCCTTGGAGGACCAGAGCTTGAGCGACGTCATGGCGTCACATCTGGTCCAGGGTAGAAGTAAACTTTTTTTTTTCTTAAAGCAAAAGATCAAAATTTATTTTTTGATCTTTTGCCTTTAAAGGTAAAGGAGAGATTTTGGGTGTTTTTAACCCCAGATCTCTCCATAAAGAGGACCTGTCATCCTTATTTCTGTTACAAGGGATGTTTACATTCCTTGTAATGGGAATGAAAGTAATAAGAAAAAAAAAAAAGAAATGAAAGGGACAGTGTAAATATAAAAAAAAAAAATCAATAAGAAAAAAAAAAGTAAGGGGCCCCCATCCCTCCATGCTCACGCGCTGAAGCCGACGCATACGTAAATTGCGCACACTTATGTAAACTGTGTTTGCACCACACATGTGAGGTATTGCCACAAATGTTAGAGCGAGAGCAATAATTCTAGTGCTAGACCTCCAGTGTAACACTAAACAGGTAACCTGTAAAAAATTGTAAAGCATCGCCTATGAAGATTTTTAAGTACCGTAGTTTGTGTGCGCAATTTTAAAGTGTGATGTTAGGTATTTATTTACTCAGTGTAACATCATCTTTCAGATTATACAAAAAAATTGGGGTAAATAGTGTGTTTTGATTGGTTTTTAATTCATTAAAATGTATTTGTTCCCAAAAAATTGAGTTTACTCTTTTTAAATCATAATGACAACAGAAACTACCCAAATGACCCTGATCAAAAGTTTACATACCCCAGTCCTTTAACATCAATGACAGCTTGAAGTCTTTTGTGGTATTTGTGGATGAGGCTCTTTATCTTCTCAGATGGTAAAGCTGTCCATTCCTCTTGGCAAAAAGCCTCCAGTTCTTGGAAATTCTTGGGCTGTCTTGCATGAACTGCATGTTTGAGATCTCCCCAGAGTGGCTCAATGATATTGAGGTCAGGAGACTGAGATGGCCACTCCAGAACCTTCATTTTATTCTGCTGTAGCCAATGACAGGTCAACTTGGCCTTGTGTTTTGGATCATTGTCATGTTGGAAGTACGTCTCATGCACAGCTTCCTGGCTGATGAATGCAAATGTTCCTCCAGTATTTTCTGATAACTGCATTCATCTTGCCATCAATTTTGACCAAATTCCCTGTGCCTTTGTAGCTCACACATCCCCAAAACATCAGCGATCCACCTCCATGTTTCACGGGTCTTGTTGACTCCTCAACAAATGTAACGTTTATGGTTGTGGCCAAAAAGCTCAATTTGGGCCTCATCACTCCAAATGACTTTGTGCCAGAAGGTTTGAGGCTTGTCTCTGTGCTGTTTACCGTATTGTAAGCAGGATACTTTGTGGCATTTGCGTAGTAATGGTTTTCTTCTGGAGACTCGACCATGCAGCCCATCTTTGTTCGAGCGCCTCCTTATTGTGCATCTTAAAACAGCCACACCACATGTTTGCATCCTGAACAATTTTCCTGGCGTTTGTAGGTGAAATTTTAGTTTGTCTACCTGACCGTGGTTTGGTTTCAACAGAACCCCTCATTTTCCACATCTTGATTAGAGTTTGAACACTGCTGATTGGCACTCTCAATTCCTTGGATATCTTTTTATATCCCTTTCCTGTTTTATACAGTTCAACTACCTTTTCCCGCAGATCCTTTCACAATTCTTTTGCTTTCCCCATGACTCGTAATCCAGAAACGTCAGTGCAGCACTGGATGAAAGATGCAAGGGTCTGTCAGGAGTCCAGAAACTCATTGACCTTTTATACACACACACTAATTACAACCAAACATCACAGGTGAGGATGGTTACCTTTAATAGCCATTCAAACCCCTTTGTGTCATCTTGTGTGCATGTTATCAGGCCAAAATCACCAGGGTATGTTAACTTTTGGTCAGGGTCATTTGGGTTGTTTCTGTTGTCATTATGATTTAAAAAGAGTAAACATAGTTGATTGATAATAAATGGCTTCAGCCAAACACTAACCATGAGTGAAAGAAATGTTTTTGTGTTATCATTCATATTCTCTGACAAATGGCCAAGAAATAATACAATCTGCCAGGATATGTAAACTTATGAGCACAACTGTATGATGTTTGGGGGTTCTAAGTAATTTTCTAGCAAAAAATACTGATTTAAGCTTGTAAACAAAGAACGTCACAAAAGGTCTGGTCTTCAAGTGGATAGTATTCTTTCATATGCTGTGTGGCAATGTGAGGCCCTGGCATGGTGTGAGATTAGGAAAGAGATATGCAAAGGACAGGAGAGACTCCAGTGTTTGTATTGTGAGTGGAGAAAGCTGTGTTCTGAGTTTTCTTCGGGTTTTGTAAACCCGGATTGGGGCCTGGAGTTTGAAGGTTCCAAAGAGTCTTGGATGGGACTGAACCTTCAATGCTGTGTCTGGGCTTTGCTGGATGCCTGTCAGGTCTGATGAAAGCTCATGGTAGTTGCTGCCATTCGGACACACAGCCTTTGTGTGAAAACAGTGCTGTCCTCCAGGCAGGGAGGGGGGACGTTCTCGGGAGACAAGAACACATGTTGGAGGGGCTTCTTGCTCATAGGACTGGGAGAGTCAGGACAGCTATGTGGGTGAAGAGAGACTGGGAAAGCTGAGGTCATCAGTGAGTCCAAGGGGGCTGGAGGGAGTCTGAGTTTGCAAGAACCCGAGGTGCTGGGGGCCAGGAGTGGGGCCAGTACAGCAAGGTGATGTGACAAGTGTGCTTGAAGAACCCATGGTCTTGGAGACCAGTGCAAGTAGTCAGGTGGGCTTGGATTATTCAGTTTCCGTTTCTGATGCAGAGGAACCTGTAGGAGAACTTTACCGCTGTGTGAACTTTTTTTTGCCTTTTTCGATAAAAGTGGGCTGCCAAGCCCTTAAACACCCGGTTCGGACTGACATAGTCTCACTTAAAACACTCACCACGTTCACAAATCACCCCATATCCCAGCTGATAAACATAAGATACTATTCTTTCATGTCTCCATGCCCTAATACGGAAATATTACAGTAGAATTGACAACTTTTTTTAACATAAGTTCACAGTCTCTCTTCGCTCTTCTAATATTTCATTTTTAGAGACCAATCATTCAGGACAGTGGTGGTCAACATTCTCAGTAAGGGGGCCTTAGGTGCGACCCTAACATTGCCAAAGGACCACACATAATATTCAGTATCGCAGACAGCAGATATACTACAGGAGATGGTCAAAGACTATGGGCATGATACAAGAGAATGTCAGAGTATGGATATGCTATAGGAGATGTTAGAGACTGGGGACATGCTTCAGGAGACATAGACATTACATGAGACTAGAGATAAAGGATGGAGATAGAGACTGGGGACGTGCTTCAGGAGCCATGGACATTACATGAGACTAGAGATAAAGGATGGAGATAGAGACTGGGGACATGCCTCAGGAGACATAGACATTACATGAGACTAGACATAAAGGATGGAGATAGAGACTGGGGACATGCCTCAGGAGACATAGACATTACATGAGACTAGACATAGAGACTGGGGACATGCTTCAGGAGACATAGACATTACATGAGACTAGAGATAAAGGATGGAGATAGAGACTGGGGACATGCCTCAGGAGACATAGACATTACATGAGACTAGACATAAAGGATGGAGATAGAGACTGGGGACATGCCTCAGGAGACATAGACATTACATGAGACTAGACATAGAGACTGGGGACATGCTTCAGGAGACATAGACATTACATGAGACTAGAGATAAAGGATGGAGATAGAGACTGGGGACGTGCTTCAGGAGCCATGGACATTACATGAGACTAGAGATAAAGGATGGAGATAGAGACTGGGGACGTGCTTCAGGAGCCATGGACATTACATGAGACTAGAGATAAAGGATGGAGATAGAGACTGGGGACATGCCTCAGGAGACATAGACATTACATGAGACTAGACATAGAGACTGGGGACATGCTTCAGGAGACATAGACATTACATGAGACTAGAGATAAAGGATGGAGATAGAGACTGGGGACATGCCTCAGGAGACATAGACATTACATGAGACTAGACATAAAGGATGGAGATAGAGACTGGGGACATGCCTCAGGAGACATAGACATTACATGAGACTAGACATAGAGACTGGGGACATGCTTCAGGAGACATAGACATTACATGAGACTAGACATAGAGACTGGGACATGCTTCAGGAGACAAAGATACTACATGAGACTGCAGAAAAAGGATAGAGATTGGGACTGGGGATATGCTTTAAGAGACATAGATACTGCATTAGACTAGAAATAAAGGATGGAGATAGAAACTGGGGACATGCTTCTGGAGATATAGACATTACATGAGACTAGAGATAAAGGATGGAGATAGAGACTGGGGACATGCTTCAGGAGACAAAGATACTACATGAGACTGCAGATAAAGGATAGAGATTGAGACTGGGGACATGCTTCAGAAGACATAGACATTACATGAGACTAGAGATAAAGGATAGAGACTGGGGACATGCTTCTGGAGACATAGACATTACATGAGACTAGAGATCGAGACTGGGGACATGCTTCAGGAGACATAGACATTACATGAGACTAGAGATAAAGACTGGGGACATGCTTCAGGAGACAAAGATACTACATGAGACTGCAGATAAAGGATAGAGATTGAGACTGGGGAATTGCTTCAGAAGACATAGACATTACATGAGACTAGAAATAAAGGAAATAGCAGAGGGAGCCACCTAAGTGCAGTATATAGGAAAATACTTATTAAAACTCGCAAATGGCAACTCACAAGATGCATAAGGATAGGAGCATGTAATCTGCCCAGTGCAGTTTGCTGTTGAGCCTCAGTGTGTCTTCAGGAGCAAGGAAGACAATGTTGCTGTCAGGAGCTACGTAGGACACCAGAAATGAAACCAGAAATCCTGGAACGCATGGACTGTGCAGGACCAGAAGTGGCGTTGCCCCTGGGAGGGCTACAACATGGGGAGTATGGCTACATGTTTTGGAGAGTAAGGAGCAGTTATTCTCCGAAACATGTAGCTACGCTCCCCATGTTGCGGCCCTCCGAGGTGTGAAGTCACTTGGGACGTCACAATGGTCCTGCGCATTCCATGCTCTCCAGGATTTCCGATTTTGTTCCTGGTGTCCTACGCAGCTCTTGACAGCGGAATCTGCTTCCTGGTTCCTGAAGACACGCTGAGGCTCAACAGCAAATTGCATTGCATGGATTGCATGCTCTTATCCTTTTGCATCTTGTGAGTTGCCACTTGTCATTTTTAATAAAGTCTTTTCCTATATACTGCACTTATTTGGTGCCCTCTGCTGTTTCCCTTAACTCTAGTCTCATGTAATGTCCATGTCTCCAGAAGCATGTCCCCAGTCTCTATCTCCATCCTTTATCTGTAGTCTCATGTAGTACCAATGTCTCCTGAAGCATGTCCCCAGTCTCTAACATCTCCTTGCAATTTTTAATAAAGTCTTTTCCTATGTGCTGCACTTAGTTGGCGCTCTCTGCTGTTTCCTTTAAGTCTTCTTGGTGTATCGAGCCAAATTCCTACCCTACAGGTGAAGTATGCTGTCAACCCTCTTGATTCTACACATGGACACAAATGATTTCCTACACACCATTTTGTAGATCCTACATTTTATTTTCATTTCCTGTATACTGCACTTAGTTGGCACCCTCTGCTGTTTCCTGTATATATCGCAGAGATCACTTCAGTCTCATTGAGGAGCTTCCTACGGATATTTTCTGATCTATGGACATTTTAGTATAATCCTACATCCCCCACAGCACATTCGCATGTACGATTAGGTTGTAGCTTAGCTGTGTCCCTGCCTGCACCATTCTCGATAGTTGTTTGCATGAGACTAGAGATCATTGCTACAACAGGGCAATAGGGAAACACGTATGAGCTCTGAAGGGCCTCGAGGGGCGCACAAATAGTGCCAAAGGGTCACATGTCGCCCCCTGGGCTGCAGGTTGGGCAGCCAGGGGTTTAGGACTTTCCACACACATTCACAAATAACAGCACTTCTACCAATGCAGAGACACCGTAAGCAACCAGTAATTCAAATGTGTTTCTATTCAACAGGTTTACCTAAAAGACTTGAGGTGGTTCAGCCATGCTGTGCTGTGAAGGAGGAATCAGAGTTGATCGAATTTGTCAGCGGAGTTAATACAGAGACCGAGAGCACAACAGCTGCCATAAATCAGGAATCAGAGCACAAAGAAGAGGTTTTGGAAGGAGATGCAACATTAGTAGACCAAGACCAGGCTGAGAAACATCAGCAAGTCCATCAGGAATCAGATCACAAAGAAGATCTCATGGAAGGAGATGGAACATTAGTAGATCAAGACCAGGCTAAGAAACATCAGCAAGTCCATCAGGAATCAGACCACAAAGAAGATCTCATAGAAGGAGATGGAACATTAGTAGACCAAGACCAGGCTGAGAAACATCAGCAAGACCATCAGGAATCAGACCACAAAGAAGATCTCATAGAAGGAGATGGAACATTAGTAGACCAAGACCAGGTTGAGGAACATCAAGAAATCTATCCAAGCCTGAAGCTGTACTCATGCTCTGAGTGCAAGAAGACTTTTCGGGAAAAGACAAAGCTTAAAAGGCACCTAAAGGTCCACACCGGGGAAAAGCCATTTCCATGCAAAGAGTGCGGGAAGTGTTTTGCAGAGAAATCAACGCTTCAGAGACACTCGCGTTCCCACTCCAAGGAGCGGCCGTACCCTTGCCCAACATGCGGGAAGGACTTCATCAGGAGGAGCACTCTCATCATCCACCTCCGGATCCACACGGGGGAAAAACCCTACGTGTGCAGCAAATGCGGGAGGGGCTTCAACCAAAAGTTTGACCTTAAAAAACACGAGATGGCCCACACGGGAGAGAAACAGTATTTCTGCGAGGAATGCGGCAAACGCTTTGCACAGAAGCGGTCGCTGGCCCAACACAAGCAGGTTCACACTGGAGAGAAGCCCCATGTGTGCGCCGTGTGTGGGTTGAGCTTCACCCATCGTTTGCTCCTCGTCGTTCACAAGACAACTCATTCCGGCGAGAAACCTTATAAGTGTTCCGAGTGCGAGAGTTGCTTTTCCCGAAGGACGCACCTCATTGTTCACCAGAAACTCCACGCTGGGGAGAAGCCCTTTGCTTGCTCTGAGTGCAGGAAGAGCTTCTCCAGTAACTTGAGGCTTCAAACTCACAAGAGGATTCATTCCGCCGACCACTCCTATTCGTGTTCAGAGTGCGATAAATCCTTTATCCACAAATCAAAGCTGATCCTGCACCAGGTGATTCATACCGGGGAAAGGCCCTTTTCATGCCCTGATTGCGGGAAGTGTTTTCCCCGTAAGGGAGAACTTACTGTTCACCAGAGGAGGCATCTGGTCGAGAAGCCATATTCGTGTCCCTGGTGTGGAAAATCCTTCCACTTGAACTCAGCGCTGGTCAACCACCAGCGAATCCACACGGGGGAACGGCCTTATACTTGTTCAGAATGCGAGAAGTGTTTCACCCGGCGTGGAGCACTGACGGCTCACCAAAGGACACACACAGGAGAGAAGCCATATACGTGTTCAGAGTGTGGAAAATCCTTTACCCAGAAGACAGGACTCAACACACACCGGAGAATCCACACTGGTGAACGGCCTTATGTTTGTCCAGACTGTGGGAAGTCCTTTACGCGCCGTTCCTACCTCACTCAACACCAGAAAGCCCACTCGTCAGAGAGTTCAATACCCAATTAGCATACCCTATATTTGGCAGCATAATACAAGGGGTCTTCAAAAAGTTTCCGCACCTATTTTTAACACTGTTATATATATATAAAAGTGCGGAAACTTTTTGAAGACCCTTCGTATTATGCTGCCAATTGTTCTTCAAAAGTTTCCACCCTTTTTTTAACTCTATTGTGTATATATATATGTAAATAAATGTTCGGAAACTTTTTTGAAGGCCCCTCATATTTTTTTCCATTTGAAGCAGAACATATAACATTTCTAACTTCTGACTGGAGGAGGCTCCTTTGTTTTCTGGAGGCCTTGATCAAGCCTATAGCCTGCTGCCTTCAAGCTTGGGTGCTTGCTTTACAATTCGAGTTTCATGGATGTACCCTGTGTCACATTGTAATTTTGTAATCCATTTTTGATAAATAAAGATGGGTTTTCAAAACTGCAATAACAATTATCTGTTTGAAAAAAAAACTATACAAGGGTCATAAATCTTTAAATGTGTGTGTTTCTTTTATTTTGAAAAATAAATATATAAATAAATAAATAGGTGCATTTATAAAAATTGTGCCATTTCAAATTCAAATGCATAATTGTTTGAGGCCCCAGTATGTGCGGACAGACTTGCTGATTTGGCGGAATCCACAGACGGCTTAACTCTTCAGCAAGACACAGAAGCTACTGTATGTCCAGCATACTTCACATAAGGTAATGCGAAGGATGTTTTTCCAGTCTTTTGAGCTGTAAGTAGACAATGACTTTCCTAAACCCTATCTCAGCAATGAAATTGAAACTAAATTAGGCAAGCATAAAGAAGCTTGGAGTGCCTAGTTTAGGGGCTGTACTAACATTAAAGTGATACTAAAGGATCATTTTTTTTAAAAAATAACAAACACTATACTTACCTGCTCTGTAAAATGGTTTTGCACAGAGCAGCCCTAATTCTTTTCTGGGGTCCCCTGCTGGCGTTCCCAGCTCCTACCCCCTGCAGAGTGTCCCCATAGCAAGGTACTTGCTCTGGGGGTACTTGTGCGTGCTCGCCCCCGAGCCGGCTCTGTGTCCATTGACACACATAGTGCGGCTTGGCCCCACCCCCCTCCTCACTGGTTGTGATTGACAACAACAGGAGCCAGTGGCTCTTGCTGCTGCCTCTCTGTCCATTGAGGAGAGAGAAAGCCGAGAGAGCTAGAAATGAAAGATAGAAACTAATTGGTTGCCAGGCACAACTGCTCCAGGTTCTGGCTGTTACAGGTGGCAGCTGCTAAGGTAAGTAAATTAGTAGATTCTCTTTTGTGCATCATAAGCAACTGCCATAGTGTTCATGTAACACCTTCTTGTTCACATGCCCCTTCTTGGTGGGTCGGTAATCAGGTTAATGGATAATAGTGAATGAGTCCAGTTGATAATGTCAATACCACATCCCCTAATGTGTAGAGCAAGTAAGCAAGTAGAGATGGTGGGATTTTAAAGGCGTTGACACCTTCTATCAGAGTAATACAAACAACAATATTGTTAAGAACAATCAAATTTATTGGAAAATCGTTTAAAAGAATTTGGGGTAACTAATCCCCTAAAAACATAGGTTCAGCAGACCATATTGACAGACACCAGCCCCAAGATAATAAAGCACCCCGTTCCCTTTCTAATGATGTGGTATCGGATAATGACATAGAACTGTACGAGATATATTTATCCAAACAATGGTAGATGAGGAGGGTTGCTGTCATGCTTTATCCCAACACATTTCACACGAATTGCTTCCTCAGGGGTGCATGGGGTGGTCTGCTGAACCTATTTTTAGGGGATTAGTTACCCCAAATAGTTTTAAACTATTTCCCAATAAATGTGATTGTTTTATTTTATTGTTATATTGTTGTTTGTATTACTCTGATAAAAGGTGTCAACACCTTTAAAATCCCACCATCTCTATACTTGCTTACTTTCTTTACTTATCTGGTTCATGGCGTGCCTTGGTGAGTCCGCTTTTTAGATTCAGCTGGTATTTTCCCACCATCTCATGCACATTAGGATGGACAATGCATAAAAATACCATTTAAGGGTGAAATGTGCAAGTGCACTTATCAGAGGCAAACAAGAACAGGGTTATACTGCTGCAACATGCATAATAGAATAGCCGGCAACTCAATGTTTTTCAAATTGTTATTAGCTACATTATCCATAGAGGATAAAATACACCAACAGGTTTCGGCTATCAGGCCTTAGTCATAGCACATTACTATCATTATTAGTAATGTGCTATGACTAAGGCCTGAGGGCCGAAACACGTTTGCGTATTTTGTCCTGTACTGATGATCTTGTTAAAAAAAAAAATTGGAAAGACACCGAGTTGCCAGCTATTCTTTTATGCTTGTCGCAGCAATGAAGGCGTGGAGACACTGACACCTGGACACCTTTTTTTTCCTTCTCCCTTACTGGCCACGGTTGAGCGGTGTGGACTGGATTTGTTTAGAGGGTTAACCACTTGCCAACCGCAATACATATATATATATATATACAATGCGGTTTGCAAGTGGTTTATCGGGGTTATGGCTGTAGCTATCAGCCATAACCCCATTTTGTTTAAAGTCTTTCTCATGAAAGCAGACCAAGCAAATTCTCCACCCCCCTCCCACCGCTTGCTGGTGTGTCTCGGGCTTACCATTTTTACTGACGCGCCGAAAAACGGTTCTTCAGTGCGGCCAGCTGGTCACAGAGACGAACAGAGACCAAATCGTCTCTGTTCGCCTCTGTGGCCTTGGAGGACCAGAGCGACGTCATGCCGTCACTTTCGGTCTAGGGCGGAAGTAAACAATTTTTTTTTTTTTAAAGTAAAAGATCGAAAAAAATGTTTTTTCCATCTATGCTTTTAAAGGTAAAGGAGAGATTTGGGGTCTTTTTGACAGCAGATCTCTCAAAGAGGACCTATCATCCTTATTTCTATCACAAGATATGTTTACATTCCTTGTAATAGGAATAAAAGTGATCAAAAAATTTAAGGGACAGTGTAAAAATAAAAAATTAAAAAAAGGAAAAAATAAATTTAAAGCTCCCCCATCCCTCCGTGCTCGCGCACAGAAGCAAACGCATACGTTAGTAGCGCGCATATGTAAATGGTGTTCACACCACACATGAGGTATCGCCGTGGACATTATAGTGAGAGCAATAATTCTAGCACAAGACCTCCTCTGTAACTCTAAACTGGTAACCTGTGGAAAATGTGAAAGTGTCCTTCATAGGGATTTTTAAGAACGGTAGTTCGTCACCATTCCATGAATGTGTGCAATTCTAAAGCGCAATATGTTTGGTATTTATTTACTGAGTGTAGTAACATTATCTTTGTGCTGCTGGTCACATGTTCAAAATAAACACAAAACAGTCTTTGGTATACAGGGTAAAAAACAATAAATAATACCAATAAACTGTTTTAAATTGTCATACAAATATATATTTGAATAAAATCTTTACTGTTTTGTGCAAACATGGTGTGCTCGGATTTCTGCCAGTCACAGTCTGTCACGCCCCTCCAGACTGTGTCTTAGAAAAAGAGGGAGGTGAAGCCTCCATCAATCTATATGTAATATCCCACTTCCATTGTGTTTAGCTGGTTAGTGGGCATGAAGGAGGAGGGAGTGGGCTGTCACTTACCACTGTGTGTATACACACATGGGCTGCTCAGGTGTGATGAGGAGAAAATGCTCAGCATAGAAACTTAGAAACACACTGAAAACTGAGCATGTGCAGAGCTGCCAACACTGCTCTACAAAATAGGTAATTGAATTGGGGACATGACAGAAGGGGGAGATAGAGAGCATCAGGATCTACCTGGAATTTTGCAGAATACAGAAAACAAATCTCATGGTGACTGAGTGAGTATGAACAGCATGTAATACAGCATTTGTTTATAGATTTTTATGATGTGGGTTTAATGACACTTTAACAGGGCCATGAAGAAACAACAAAGATCTGGGGACTGTCTGCAGTTTAAGGAGCATCTGAAGGACATTACACCCAAAGCTGGCATCAGATGAGGCCACCGCCTCCACTCAGTAGAACATGTCAACAGAAGACCAAATGGCGGTCTTGCACATCTCGAAAGGAACTGCCTGATGCCAAAAAGCCCAAGAAGCCTTCACAGATCCTTGAGACCATAAGCTTGAATGAAGGTCTTTTGAGCCACCTAGAGATGGTGGAACAAGAAGTCGGTGTACCCTTATGGGGACCATCTGGGATGGCCACAAGAAATCAGTGTTTCTGAAGGAAGCCGTAGGTGAGAGATAAACTCGAATTAGATCCAGACAATGGAGGGAAAATTCCTGATGGTGAACTGGAGCCAGACAGAGACGTAAAGTAATCATTTCCTGGTTTAAGTTAAAGGCAGGAAGGTAGTCCTGGTCTTCAACACCACCTTGTCCCTATGCAAAACCATAAAGGTTACTTGCAGGATAAGGCCACCAGTTGGCCTTGCAGAGGTAATGGTTACAAGGTAGACCACCTGTGAGTGAGAATGGAAAGAGGATTGTCTCTTGTAGGATTTATTGGCACTTTCTGAAGCACAGAGAAGTCCACATTTAGATCCCAGGTAGGCACGAATAGGGGGAGCTACATTAAAGATTCCCTGGACAAAGGTCTGAATCAAGCAGTGAGAAGTTAATGGTCTCTGAAACAAGGCATAAAAGGCAGAAACATTTCCTTTAATAGTGCTGAAAGAGCATGCGCAGGTCACTCCACCCAGTGGATGATGTCAACACCCCTAGTAGAGGCTGATTGTCCCTTTACTAACCCTGCTGAGACCAGGGCTGGAACAAGGGATGGGCAAAAGGGGCAGCTGCCCTGAGCACTGTGGTATCATGTAAGGTGGTTTTGGAGGGGGGTGCCACTAGGAGATTTGTGTTGGTAGGGGAGCAGGGCATAAGAATTGTTCTAGGAGGGGAAATGGAGGGGGGTTCTAGGAATGGTGATTTGGAGGGATTTGTGTTGGGATGGGGGAAAAGGATTTGTGCTAGGAGGGTGGATTTTGGGAGGTTTGTGCTAGAAGAGCTAATATGGTAGAGGAGGGATGGAATTTGTGCTAGGAGAGATGATTGGGGTGGTATTTGTGCTAGGAGGGGAAATTTGAGGGGAGGGTTTTGTGCTAGAAGTGGTGATTTTTTTGGGGGGAGGGGATTTGTGCTGGGGAATTGGGGAGAGAGGATTTGAGTTGGGAGGGAGGATGGGGGGCAAAGCTTTGTGCTGGGGGGGGGGGGGAGGGATTGTAGGGGGTAAATGTTCAGAT
>BLSH010237663.1:877548-888493 GCA_018402905.1 Glandirana rugosa
CTAACTTAGGTAGAACCTTATTCCGACATTGTATTATTTTACACCTTTTCCACTTCGAAACACTTATGAAAGACCTACGTGACATTCCATTGTGGTATAGGAACATTAACATTGAGAAAACACAGAGAGACCGTCGCCTCAAACAGGAAAATGGAGAGGACGAAGAGAAAAAAATGTGGGGGTTAGATTTTTTTTAGGATTTCGACGATCGACTAACCGGAGATCACCGAGACCAAAAGCCGTGTCACGGTTATTATCTCTCTTTGACTCGTACACGTCTCTTCCCAATCTGCCCCCTTTTGCAGGTATAGCTATGTAAATCATTAAAAATAAGTGCATATACTGATAAAATGCAGTAATACACTGTCTAACCCTTCTCTGCACATGCTCAGTTTCTCTCTATTATTGGCACTGTGCCGAAAACCAGAGCCACTAGAGGCCAATCAGCTAGCAGCTTTAGGATTTTTTTTAGATTGGGGGTGTAAAAAAAGAGAAGCAGGAGAGGTAAAAGGACAAACTCCGCTGCCAGAGAGACACAAAAGAGTTACAATTACAAGGATATGGTGTTACCTTACAGTGCATCCAGAAAGTATTCACAAAGCTTCACCTTTTCCACATTTTATTATGTTACAGCCTTATTCCAAGATGGATTCAATCCATTATTTTCCTCAAAATTCTACAAATAATACCCCATAATGACAATGTGAAAGAAGTTTGTTTCAAATCTTTGCAAAAGTATTAAATATAAAAAAGGAAAAAACTCCCATGTACATACAGTATCTCACAAAAGTGAGTACTTGTTCACCCTTGCTAGGATTGTTCAAGTTCAGCTTTAAAAAAAAAAAGTCTGTTCAGCCCATAGGTGTGCACAGCCTGTTGCATTAGGGTGTGCACTCTAAAACTCATGTGTGTGCGTATGTGTGTCTACATATACAGTATCTCACAAAAGTAAGTACACCCCTCACATTTTTGTAAATATTTTATTCTATCTTTTCATGTGACAACACTGAAGAGATAACACTTTGCTACAATGTAAAGTAGTGAGTGTACAGCTTGTATAACAGTGTAAATGTGCTGTCCCCTCAAAATAACTCAACACACAGCCATTAATGTCTAAACCACTGGCAACAAAAGTGAGTACGCCCCTCAGTGAAAATGTCCAAATTGCGCCCAATTAGTCATTTTCCCTCCCCGGTGTCATGTGACTCGTTAGTGTTACAAGGACTCAGGTGTGAATGGGGAGCAGGTGTGTTCAATTTGGTGTTATCTCTCTCACTCTCTCATACTGGTCGCTGGAAGTTCAACATGGCACCTCATGGCAAAGAACTCTCTGAGGATCTGAAAAAAAAGAATTGTTGCTCTACATAAAGATGGCCTAGGGTATAAGAAGATAGCCAAGACCCTGAAACTGAGCTGCAGCATGGTTGTCAAGACCATACAGCGGTTTAACAGGACGGGATCCACTCAGAACAGGCCTCGCAATGCTTGACCAAAGAAGTTGAGTGCTTTTGCTCAGCGTCATATCCAGAGTTTGTCTTTGGGAAATAGACATATGAGTGCTGAGAGCATTGCTGCAAAGGTTGAAGGGGTGGGGGGTCAGCCTGTCAGTGCTCAGACCATACGCCGTACATTGCATCAAATTGGTCTGCATGGCTGTCACCCCAGAAGGAAGCCTCTTCTAAAGATGATGCACAAGAAAGCCCGCAAACAGTTTGCTGAAGACAATCAGACTAAGGACATGGATTACTGGAATTCCTGTCGTCTGATGAGACCAAGATAAACTTATTTGGTTTAGATGGTGTCAAGCGTGTGTGTCAGCAATCAGGTGAGGAGAACAAAGATAAGTGTGTCTTGCCTACAGTCAAGCATGGTGGTGGGAGTGTCATGTTCTGGAGCTGCATGAGTGCTGCCGGCACTGGGGAGCCACAGTTCACTGAGGGAACCATGAATGCCATCATGTACTGTGACATATTGAAGCAGAGCATGATCCCCTCCATTCGGAGACTGGGCCGCAGGGCAGTATTCCAAAATGATAACGACCCCAAACACATCTCCAAGACAACCACTGCCTTGCTAAAGAAGCTGAAGGTAAAGGTGATGAACTGGCCAAGCATCTCTCCAGACCTAAACCCTATTGAGCATCTGTGGGGCATCCTAAAACGTAAGGTGGAGGAGCGCAAGGTCTCTAACATCCACCAGCTCCGTGTTGTCGTCATTAAGGAGTGGAAGAGGACCCCAGTGGCAACCTGTGAAGCTCTGGTGAACTCCATGCCCAAGAGGGGTTAAGGCAGTGCTGGAAAATAATGGTAGCCACACAAAATATTGACAATATGGGCCCAATTTGGACATTTTCACTTAGGGGTGTACTCACTTTTGTTGCCATCGGTTTAGACATTAATGGCTGTGTGTTGTGTTATTTTGAGGGGACAGCAAATTGACGCTGTTATACAAGCTGTACACTCACTACTTTACATTGTAGCAAAGTGTCATTTCTTCAGTGTTGTCCCATGAAAAGATAGAATAAAATATTTACAAAAATGTGAGGGGTGTACTCACTTTTGTGAGATACTGTAAGTACCACAGCCTTTTCTCAATACTTTGTTGAAGCACCTTTAGCACCAATTACAGCCTCAAGTCTTTTTAAATGATGCTACAAGTTTGGCACACCTATTTTTGGGCAATTTCTCCCATTCTTCTTGGCAGGACCTCTCAAGCTCCATCAGATTGGATGGGGAGCATCGGCGCACAGACATTTTCAGATCTCTCCAGAGATGTTCAATCGGGTTCAAGTCTGGGCTCTGGCTGAGCCACTCAAGGACATTCACAGAGTTGTCCCGTAGTCACTCCTTGGTTATCTTGGCTGTGTGCTTAGGGTCGTTGTCCTGTTGGAAGATCAACCTTCACTCCAGTCTGAGGTCCAGAGCACTCTGCAGCAGGTTTTCATCAAGGATGTCTCTGTACATTGCTGCATTCATCTTTCCCTCAATCCTGACTAGTCTCCCAGTTCCTGCCGCTGAAAAAATCCCCACAGCATGATGCTGCCACTGCCATGCTTCACTGTAGGGATGGTATTGGCCAGGTGATGAGCAGTGCTTGGTTTCCTCCAGACATGACGCTTGCCAATCAGGCCAAAGAGTTCAATCTTTGTTTCATCAGACCAGAGAATTTTGTTTCTCATGGTCTGAGAGTTCTCCAGGTGCCTTTTGGCAAACTCCAGGCAGGTTGCCATGTGCCTATTACTGAGGAGTGGCTTCCGTCTGGCTACTCTACCATACAGGCTTGATTGGTGGAATGCTGCAGAGATGGTTGTTCTTCTGGAAGTTTCTCCTCTCTCCACAGAGAAATGCTGGAGCTCTGTCAGAGTGGCCATCAGGTTCTTGATCACCTTCCTGACAGAGGCCCCTCTCCCCTGATCATTCAGTTTGGCTGGGCGGCCCGCTCTAGCAAGAGTCCTGGCGGTTCCAAACTGCTTCCAGTTAAGGATGATGGAGGCCACTGTGCTCATTGGGACCTTCAATGCTGCAGAAATTTTGCTGTACCCTTCCCCAGATCTGTGCCTCGATACAATCCTGTCTCTGAGGTCTACAGACAATTCCTTGGACTTGATGGCATGGTTTGTGCTCTAACATGCACTGTTAACTGTGGGACCTTATAAATACAGGCATGTGCCTTTCCAAATCATGTCCAATCAACTGAATTTACCACAGGTGGACTCCAATCAAGTCGAGACATCTCAAGGATGATTAGTGGAAACAGGATGCACCTGAGCTCAATTTTAAGTGTCATGGCAAAGGCTGTGAATACTTATGTTCATGTGATTTCAAACAAACTTCTTTCACATTGTCATTATGGGGTATTGTTTGTAGAATTTTAGGGAAAATAATGAATTCAATCCATTTTGGAATAAGGCTGTAGCATAGCAAAATGTGGAAAAAGTGAAGCACTGTGGATACTTTCCGAATGCACTGTACCTCCCTGATATTCTCTCCTTTCTCCCTCAGAAACATAGCCCTATAAGACTGAGCACTGTAAAGCTTCTGTCAGTCTTTCTCTCTAGCTGAGCCAAGACATACAGTCAAGGCTAGAAATGTACACATACTGTTTCTGAAGGGGGAAGAAAGCAACAGGAATGGCACAAGCTGAGCGGAGGGAACACAGATTAGGGAGGGAGAAAAGAAAAGCAGGAAAGCTGACAGGACACAGTCTGCTGCCAGAGAGACACTAAAGAATTACATTTACAAAGATAGTGTCGTATCTTATCTCCCTGATACTCTCTCCTTTATCCCTCATCTGTGAACTTCAAGCTCTGTAAAGCTTCTGTCAGCCTTCCTCTCAAGCTGAGCCAAGACATACAATCAAGGCTGGAAATGTACACATTGTAATTGCAGAAAGTAACATTTAATTTTTTAGAGCAAGGGGAAGGGGAGAGTTTTCAATAAGCAAATGACTGCTCTGGACTTTAACAAAATGTCAGCCTCCAGCAAGAAGAAACAAGAACAATGTTGGAGGCAGTTTACAGCACACACTCATTTTGGTAGCATAATTATTAATGTGGAAAGTATGTTCTTTCGTTAAAGAACATTGATTGTGATCAAACTGTTCCCCTTTAAAGAGGTTGTAAAGCCTCTAAAAAAAATAAAAAATAAAACCCTGCAATAGAAAGGAATAATGAGCTAGTATGCATTGCATACTAGCTCATTATGAAATACTTACCTTAGAACGAAGCCCTGTACCGAAGTTGGCACTCCGAGTACAGGGCCGACATCTTCCACCCGAAGTTACTTCCAGGTTCGCTACTCCGGCGCTGTGACTGGCCTGATCCGTGACAACGTCAGTCCCGCGCATGCGGTGGGAGCTGTCGGTAACGGCACGGCCCCATAGAAATGGTATCTTTCAGATACAGGGAATATCTCCTAAACTATGCAAGCTTAGGAGATATTCCCGGGACCTACAGGTAAGCCTTATTATAGGCTTACCTGTAGTTTAAAGTGGTTGTTAAGAGTTGACAACCACTTTAACCAGCATTTGAACTTGTAAATTTATATAGGCAAGTCAAACCAATGAGGAGACATCGTAAGCAAACCGGTAACCTCCATGTATTTATATTCAACAGATTTATCTGAAAGACTTGAGATGGAACAGCCATGCCTTGCCATAAGGATGGAATCAGATTCTATCAAGGAAAAAAATCTTTTTTTAGGTTGGAGAATTAATACAGAAAAGAAGAACACAACAGTCACCATAAAGGAGGAATCTGAGCCCAAAGAAGATCTTGAGGAAAGAGAATGTTGGACTCGAAACCTATCACCTAAAATAAAGGAGATTTCTCCCCACCACGGAAATGTCCATGTCATTAAGAGGAGTCCACAAAATATACATCTTGACTCTACACCTTTTCATGATGGAGACAGAAGAGCAATGGAAGGAAATGAAATCTCCATTGTGATGGTTGGAGATTCATGTGAAATAAATACTCAGTCAATACCAACATGTCCATCAAAACCACCATTAGAAACAAAGACCTACAGAAATGATGGATGCAAAAACACTTTCACCAGCAGCTCCGACTTCCAACACCAGGTAATATACAGTTGGCTTCATTCTCTGCCTGGTTTGGATGGTGGAGCAATTTTAGACAACGCTGAGAAGCTGGAGAAACATCAGGAATCCCACACAATTCGGAAACTGTACCCATGCCCCGAGTGCAAGATGACTTTTCCGCTTATGTCCCGGCTAAAAAAGCACCAGCACACTCACACCGGGCAAAAGCCTTTTTCGTGCAAGGACTGCGGGAAGGATTTCTCCCAGAGGTCGAACCTCAAGAGACACTTACAGTCTCACTCCAAGGAGAAGCCGTATTCTTGTCCTACTTGCGGGAAGTATTTCCTCAGGAGAAGCAATCTCATTATCCACCTTCGGATTCACACGGAGGAAAAGCCCTATGTGTGCACGGAATGCGGTAGGGGCTTTAACCAGAAGTTTGACCTAAAAAAACATCAGATCACCCACACAGGAGAGAAACCATTTTCCTGCGAGGAATGTGGCAAATGCTTCGCATATAAGCAGTCGCTGGTCATCCACAAGCGGACTCACACCGGGGAGAAGCCCTATGTGTGCTCTGAGTGCGGGAGGTGTTTTTCCCATAATTCGCTCCTGATCATTCACCGGAAAATTCATTCTGGTGAGAAACCCTTCACATGCTCTGAGTGCGGGAAGTGTTTTTCTCGAAAGTCCCACCTCATCCTTCATCAAAGAGTCCATTCCGGGGAGAAGCCATTTGCCTGCTCCGAGTGCAGGAAGAGCTTCACCAGTAATTGGCTTCTCCAAGCTCACAACAGAAGCCATTCTGGTGACCATTCCTATTCGTGTTCGGAATGCGGCAAATTGTTCCTCCATAATTCGGCTCTGGTCACTCACCAGCTGATTCATACCGGGGAACGTCCCTTTTCATGCTCCGAGTGCGGAAAGTGTTTTTCCCGTAAGGGACACCTGACTGTTCACCAGAGAATCCACCTAGGGGAAAAGCCATATACATGTTCGGAGTGTGGAAAATCATTTCACTTAAACTCCATACTGGTCAGCCACCAACGAACTCACACGGGAGAACGGCCTTATCCTTGCTCCGAGTGCGGGAAGTGTTTTTCCCGTAGTGGGTCACTGACCGCCCACCAGAGAAAACACACTGGGGAGAAGCCATATACGTGCTCTGAGTGTGGGAAATCCTTCACCCAGAAGACGGGACTGAACAGCCACAAGCGAACCCATACTGGCGAACGCCCTTATGCTTGCCCAGAATGTGGGAAATGTTTCACACGTCGTTTCTACCTCGTTCAACACCAGAAAGTCCACTCATTAGAGAGTTCACTTCCCATATCTAATGCAGAATTATAGATTTTTAATTAATTTTTACTGGGATGTAATTTTATGTAGATTGAGTCTTAAAAAAGTCTTCAACAAAATGGCGGCCGTTTGCACACAGACACCCTGTTACATAAATTCGAATGAGACGGGTAAAAGATGGCTCCAGCTTCTGTTCTCCTCCTGTAGAGAACTCTACTGACGCGTTTCTCCCTTTTTGGGACTTAATCGTATACTTACATTGATTATAGTAAGAGGTTCATCATAAACGTTACAACATGGCACAGTCTCTACCACCAGATCCACCTCTATGATTAGGCCCCGAAAAGGGCGAAACATGAAGCCATCTTTTACCCATCTCATTCACATTTATGCAACAGGGTGTTGGTGTCGGTGTGCAGATGGCTGCCATTTTGTTGAAGTCTACTAGAGCCTGGCAAGCCAATCTTGTCTGTCTTGTACCAATCTATTCACATGCTGATAAAATGTCAAAATCAAATGTTCTCAGGCTATATTCTCAGCAAATGGAGTTTTATTTATTGACTAAAAAAAACTGTGTGAATGGAGAATATACTACATTATGACCACTAGATGGAGTTGAGGAGCATACCTATTGCCTATGATACCCAGGGCCACCTAGTGACCATAATGTAGTATATTCCCCATTCACACTGTTTTTTTTTTTGTATAACCTTTATTAAGACTAAGTAACATGTCATGTAAAATACTTCCAGTTGAACAAAGGCATAAGCTTAAAAGGAAATGTATATAATGTGAGGTACAAATAATAGACAAAGAAATAAAAGGAGGAACAATGGTTGTATGACTAAGTGACACTATGGCTCTCCCCATTGGGAAGTGGGGGTAGCCTTGACACTGTTTTGTTTTTCAATGAATAACGTGATCTGCAGAGAATTTAGTCTGAAAATATTTGATGTTGCTCCATTCACACTGAACAAATTTACAAGCAGTTTCAATATATGAACAGCCATGTGTATTTTCTTTTTTTCATATACATCCAATGGCGTTTTTATTTTCTGGCTGGAAGGGACTGTTTGGTCTGAAGACCACGATCAAGCCTAAATCATACTGCCTTCAAGCATCTAGACAATGCTGGGCTTTCTAGGAGAGTTCTCAGCTTGCTTTGCAATCTGCATATTATTGATGTGCCCCATTTATGTATTAAAGTTTTTAAAATATGGCTGTGATATCAGCTAAGGTATACATTTTGAATAACCTTAAGTTTTCTATTTTCCGTGTATGCCCATCCAAAACTTTTTTTTTTGGATAGTGTGGGGAAGCAGTAGAACCTGTTTAGAGTTTTACTGCTATGTGGTTCTATGTTACAGAGATTTCCCCTTACTTCCTTCCCCAGTGACAACGGCTTCACCAGACAGGAAGTGAAGGAAAATCTACAGCAGACATACAGCTAGCAGTAAAAAAATAATTGAATGGGGTCACAGAGACCTTAGATTGTAAGCTCCCTAAGGGCTAGGATTTGATTTAAATGTTCAATATGTAAAGCACTGCGTAATTTGTCTGCACTATAAAAAATACCTGTAACAAATAAATATCTGCCTACCACATACTGATATGATTAAATAAATAATAAATGTAGAAAGTGGCATTGATAAAAAAAAAGAATGTTTACACGTGGTATGTGTCTTGTGATTTGTGTGTAGTTTTTTCCTGTTAAAATTCCATACGTACGTCAAATTTAGCCATAAAATTTGCCACCGCTGCTCAAACCAGAGAAGGGAAATGTTTATTTATCTGCAGGTTTGGAAGGGCTTGGAAATGGCCCACTACCTAACAAGAGCAATCTTATCATGATCGGCTACTACACATGTTATAATTCCAGGCTATGCGATCTGAAGTGATAGATGAGGCACTAGGGTTGGTGTCAGAGGACCAATGCTCACACAGCTAATACTAAGGCTAATGCTTATTCTCACGTGGCTAATGCTCATGCACATGTGCCATCACACAGACGAGCTCAGGCTAATATCTAGCGTGCACTGACACGTAGGCGCACAGCGCGCAACGTCCACGCTCATAGGCGCCAAGCTGCCTATTTAAAGGAAACCCTGGTGTGTACTAATTGCTGGACGTTTGTCAGCTTCCCTGTGACCTTTGTTCCTGTGTTCCTGCTTATGCTGACTGATCTCCCATTGCTGACCTGGATAGTTCCTGAACTTGCTCAGTGAATTTTGGATATCGACTTTGGCTTGCCTCTGACCACTCTCTGCTCGTTTTCCTGGTACTGACCTTGGCCTGCTACTGGACCTCGCTCTGCCTGCTTCCCTGGTACTGCCCTCAGCCTGTTACCTGACCACACTTCAGCCTTACTGTGATAACCCTTGTTTATGCTGATGACATCTTTGCCCCTGGCAATCACCTGCTACCAAGCTATCGGTACCCTTGCTTCTTTGAGCCTTGTGCCTCTGTCACCATCTTCAGGGGTGCTTGGACCAGAGCCACAAGGGAAGCCTTCTCGTCAGCTCAGCCTCCAGCCAAAGTACGTTACAGTTGGGTTCCATCGTCTAAGGTTGGGTTCCCTCTTCTAGGGTTGGGTTCCTTTGTCTAGGGTTGGGTTCCTTTGTCTAGGGTTGGGCTGTTTCGTCTAGGGTTGGGTTCCTTCATCTAGGGTTTGGGTTTCTTCATCTAGGGTTGGGTATCTTTGTCTAGGTTTGGGTTCCTTCATCTAGGGTTGGATTTCTTCGTCTAGGGTTGGGTTCTGTCATCTAGGGTTGGGTTATTTCATCTAGGGTTGGGTTCCTTCATTTAGGGTTGATTTCCTTTATATTGGGTTTGGGTTCCTTTGTCTAGGGTTGGATTCCTTTGTCTAGGGATGGGTTCCTTCATCTAGGGTTTGGATTCCTTCATCTAGGGTTTGGGTTCCTTCATCTAGGGTTTGTGTTCCTTCATCCAGGGTTTGGGTTCCTTTGTCTAGGTTTGGGTTCCTTCATCTAGATTGGGTTTCTTCATCTAGGGTTTGGGTTCCGTCGTCTAGGGTTTGGGTTCCTTCATCTAGGATTTGGGGTCCTTTGTCTAGGTTTGGGTTCCTTTGTCTAGGTTTTGGTGCTTTCCTCTAGGGTTGTGTTCCTTTGATCTCTGTATCTAATCTTATTGCCACATTGCTACAAAAAGTCAAGTTCATATTATAATAAAGGGATGGTCATGGTTATGGTCATGCCAGATACCTCTCTACAACCTTTCATATAGGTTCATACAAACTAGAATATTGAGGTCCACCAAACAAATGTTAGATATCATGCCTAGCGTGCTTGTCTAACATTGGAATATGTTTGAAATGTGTAAGACTTTTCTTAAGTTGCTTGAGTTCTATCTCAATCCACTCAGCTGAAGATTTGTAAAAAAATTATTCCAGAGATGTTATTTCTCATAAGAAGTCCACAATCGCAGACACATACATTGCTGCTACTGACACTTCCTTTGACAAAGAATTCCAAAAACTGGTCCCCTTGGTGGTGACAACCTTGATTCTAAACTAAAAGTGCTGATCATATAACTGGGGGGGATGCAGCTACAGTATATTGGCCCTGAATCATCAAACTGCAATAGCACTTAAGACATACATTTCAGGCTCCACACATCAACCTCTTTAACAGGGCTTAAGGAAATATGATATCAGCTGGTACGGCTCAGACTGTAATATACAGGGTTTTTTTTTCTCATAGAATAGGTGCTGGTACTCTCCCCCCAACCCCCGAGTCACCCCTTGTCTCCACCCCTTACCCATCTCTAAGCACCGTCCCTTGTCTCCCCCCATTACCCATTTCCTAGTACTACCCCTTTAAGAGAATATAGAACCAAGTATAATTTTTCCACCAGGAGATTTGTGTTGGGATGGGGGGAAGAAGATTTGTGCTAGGAATGTAGATTCAGGGAGGTTTGTGCTAGAAGAGCCGATATGGTAGAGAGGGGAGGGAATTTGTGCTAAGAGGGGCATTTTTTTTTGGGGGGGGGGAGATGATTGCGGAGTATTTGTGCTAGGAAGGGAAGTTTGGGGGGAAGAATTTGTGCTGGGGGGGGGGGGGGGTGCTAAGGGGAAATTTGAGCGTTA
>BLSH010237663.1:901089-916433 GCA_018402905.1 Glandirana rugosa
TTTTTTTTTTTTTTTTTTTTTTTTTAGAGTGGGGAGGGATTGGAATCCCTGTCAAGTTTTTATTGCTGTCTGTGCTCCCGTTAGAGAGGTTCACCCTCTATTTGTCCTGTTTACCATTTTTATCGAAAAAGCAGGAATAGAGGGGAAATCCCTTAATTTGGAGGAACTTTTTCTCACTTCCTGCTTGGCTATGGGACAGGAAGTGCAGGGAAATCTCCACAATGGGACACAGATGGCATAAAAAAATCTTCCAACAGGAACACTAGTTCTGGTGACCAGGTGGGTATTATATGTTAATATAGATAGATTCCAAAGCCTGGACCGCTCTTACAGTGAAGAACCCTGTCCTGGGCTACAAGCTCGGGTCATATACCATAGGCAGCACACTGGCGGCCAGCTTTCTGTCTTCCATTCTCACCTCCTACAGTAGAGATTCCCAAGCCTGAAGTGCTCTTACAGCGAAGAACCCGGTCCTATGCTACAAGCTTGGGTCATATACCATAGACCGCATACAGATGGCCAGCTTTCTGTCTTCCATTCTCACCTCCTATAGTAGAGATTCCCAAGCCTGAAGTGCTCTTACAGCAAAGAACCCTGTCCTATGTACAAGCTTGGGTCACATACCATAGACCGCATACAGACGGCCAGCTTTCTGTCTTCCATTCTCACCTCCTATAGTAGAGATTCCCAAGCCTGAAGTGCTCTTACAGCGAAGAACCCTGTCCTATGCTACAAGTTTGGGACGTATACCATAGACAGCACACAGGCGGCCAGCTTTCTGTCTGTGTCCCCGTTGCAGATTTTTCTTTCTTCTGTAGACATCCAAGCCCTGAGACTGCTGCAGGGTGCCGCCATCTTGGAAAACGATGATAAAAAACCTATGTGCCTGGAGGAGATCGAAGAATTCGCTCATTGAATAATGCTCACTGGATTGACTGAGGTGCCCACTTATATATTTACACCAGTATTTGCGTGATGGCGCAACGTAGGAGCGCACCATCGCGCATGCGCACTGTAGTGGCATATACCTGACACACAGTTTAGATAGGGACTCTCAACCATTCGCCAAAATAAGAAAGTGACAGAATGCTGGTAAAAAAAAAAAAAACCTGCACTGCCACTCATCATAGCGCTGCGGCGCGCCATTGCGCAAGTAGGTACCCTGAGCCGATATGGGTATTCATCTGCATTGCCCAGGGACAACTCCTGTCTTGAAGGGTCTGTCCCCACCCATGTCCCCATTATTCTTCTGCTCTCCTCCCCTGGCAGTATTTATGTGATGGCACAACATAGGGGGCACGCCATCGCGCAAGTAACTAGGAAGAGTGACCCAGAAGATATGGTTATTATTCATCTACATGTCCCAGGGACAACTCCAGTTTTGATGGGTCTGTCCCCAGAAAACAGGTGTCCCGGCTGCTGTCCCCAGTATTCTCCTGCGCTCCTCCTGTGGCAGTATCTGCGTGATGGAACGACGTAGGGGGGGGGCACTATCGGGCAAGTAATTGGACACTCCCAGAAGATATGGTTATTATTCATCTGCATTGGCCAGGGACAACTCCAGTTTGGAAGGGTCTGTCCCCAGAAAACAGGTGTCCTGGCTGCTGTCCCCAGTATTCTCCTGCGCTCCTCCTCTGGCAGTATATGCGTGGTGGCGCGACGTAGGGGGCGCCATCGCGCAAGTAACTAGGAAGAGTGACCCAGAATATGGTTATTATTCATCTGCATGTCCCAGGTACAACTCCAGTTTTGAAAGGTCTGTCCCCAGAAAACAGATGTCCCGGCTGCTGTCCCCAGTATTCTCCTGCGCTCCTCCTGTGGCAGTATTTGCGCGATGGCACGACGTAGGGGGGCGCACTATCAGGCAAGTAATTGGACACTCCCAGAAGATATGGTTATTATTCATCTGCATTGGCCAGGGACAATTCCTGTTCTGAAGGGTTTGTCCCCAGAAAACAAGCTACCCCACCAATGTCACCATTATTCTTCTGCTCTCCTCCCCTGGCAGTTTTAAGGGATGGCACAACATAGGGGGCACGCCATCGCGCAAGTAACTAGGAAGAGTAACCCAGAAGATATGGTTATTATTAATTTGCATTGGCCAGGGACAACTCCAGTTTTGAAGGGTCTGTCCCCAGAAAACAAGCGTCCCGGCTGCCGTCCCCAGTATTCTCCTGCGCTCCTCCTCTGGCAGTATCTGCGTGATGGCGCGACGTAGGGGGCGCCATCGCGCAAGTAATTAGACACTCCCAGAGAATATGGATATTATTCATCTGCATGTCCCAGGGACAACTCCAGTTTTGAAGGGTCTGTCCCCAGAAAACAAGCGTCCCGGCTGCTGTCCTCAATATTCTTCTGCGCTCCTCCTCTGGCAGTATTGATGGCGCGACGTAGGGGGCGCACCATTGCACAAGGAATTAGACACTCCCTAAATATATGGTTATTATTCATCTGCATGTCCCAGGGACAACTCCAGTTTTGAAGGGTCTGTCCCCAGAAAACAAGTGTCCCGGCTGCTGCCCCCAGTATTCTCCTGCGCTCCTCTTCTGGCAATATCTGCGTGATGGCACGACATAGGGGACGCCATCGCATAAGTAATTAGACACTCCTAGAAGATATGGTTATTATTCATCTGCATTGCCGAGGGATAACTCCTGTTTTGATGGGTCTGCCCCCAGAAAACAAGCGTTCCCACCAATGTCACCATTATTCTTTTGCTCTCCTCCCCTGGCAGTATTTGCGTGATGGCGCAACATAGGGGGCACACCATTCCGCAAGTAACTAGACACTCCCAGAAGATATGGTTATTATTCATCTGCATTGCCCAGGGACAACTCCTGCTTTGATGGGTCTGTCCCCAGAAAACAAGCGTCCCGGCTGCCATCCCCAGTATAATCCTGCGCTCCTCCTCTGGCAGCTGCATAAAAGATTTTATAGGGAGGGGCTGAGGAGCTGGGCCAGCGCAGGCGGTGATTAGATACTACCAGAAGATATGGTTATTAATTATCAGGGACAACCACTGTTTTGAAGGATCAGAAAACAAGCGCCCCCCGCCGCATTCCCAGCCACCCTTCGTTGTAGCATACGCCAATCCAAAAGAGCACCATATGAGTACTAACATTGGTCCAAGCTAGAGGGTGGCTACATGGTGATTAAAAACATCATTTTGGTGCTATTGGGCGGTGGGGGGGGGGGGGGTTTTATGCTTTTACTGACAGTTTTTGATGCTATGTGTGAAGCCTTTGCACTTGAAACTGTTTTCATCATATCTAAATGGAAAATAAAATGTAATAGACGTAAAGGAGCCTTTGTGTGCGTCTGATGTTTCTGTCCCTAAAGCAAGGGGTGACCTTGTATTTTATTGTAATTTTCAAGGTTTTTGACACATCATATGAGCCAAAACGCATCAAGACCACCCTTCTGATTGGTGGAATTGCCTGTTTAAAGAAAGGGTGTTTAAAGAAAGGGTCCCTGTCTCCTCGCCCATGCAGAAACAGCGACCCAGTCGCAACCTCCCCCTGTTTACATCCGCCTATCTCCAATCTGATCCACCAATAACTAACAGAGGAGGGATCCGTTCGCCCCCTTTCACATGGCGATCCGTTTGCTGAGCGGGGAATCTATCCGCTGATCGTCCTCTGAGCAGGCAGTTATGCAGAGCGGACACAGACAGCCTGCTTGGCTCTATGGGCATTCGGATGCAGTGGCGGCTGGTGGTATATTTTTTTTGGGGGGGGGGGGTGGCAAACAATCCACCCGAAGCCTCAACCTCCCGGTCGGTCACTCACGAGCCATGCACTTGCCCCATCTAGGTGGTGGGCGGCGGCTTCACCCAGTGTTTCCTTCCTCCTCGGCAACCAATAGGATCTCTTCTCCTCTCAGCTAATCGGGTGACGGGTCTCAGGAACCCCTTCGGGAATCAGGAAGACAATAGCGAATATGTGGGTGGGCACTGTGCCCCAGGCTGACCCTTTTTTTTTAAAGCCAATCAGAGCCTCAGGCTCTAATCATGTGCTTCTAAAAAAACCAAAAAAGCAAAAAAAAAAAACCCCCATTGGAATCCATCTGGCGCCCTGCATGTAGATTAGGTGCTGGGAGCATCGATTAGGGGGCGCTGCCCCCGGCACCCAATATAAATGGGCCGCCACTGGTCGGATGCAAATGGACAGGCCGTCCATTAACACTTGACTGCTATCTGATCCGATAGATGGAAGGGGATCGGATCCCCATCTGTCTGTTTTTAGCGGATTAGATTGCATGTCGGCATGTCCGTTTACACCCGCCGCTCCATAGATGATTATGAGAAATGTACAGGCAGACCCGATCAGAATGTTTGTGTGAAAGGGTCCTTCCATCTGGGTGGATCAGAGGGAGTTGGGCGTAAATGTATAGCCGGACATTACATTCAACTGCCCATAGAGCAGCATGCATGGGCTTTGTGTTCACTCTGCATAAGGGATGCGGACACAGAGCTGTCAGCGGGGGACCAGCGGACAGATCCCCCCACCCAGAGCAAGCGAATCGCTGGCGGAGTCCTCCCTGCGTGAAAAGGGCCTAATTCTCACCAGGTAAGGTCCATATGTCTCCATCCACAGCCAGCATTATAATAAGTGGTGTTGGCAACTCAAGGGAGCAGCACAGGGTGATTGCTGCTCCTTTAGTAGCCAATAACAGGCTGAGGCGGGGCTTGACCAAGCTGATTTGCTTTAGCTGCAGTAGAGGAGGTTGCGGTCCGGTCCTGGCGGTGGTGTCTGATGAGATTTGTCTGACAAAATTTTTTGGATTCCACTGGCTGATCAGAAACGTATTAGCAGGTGAGCCATATCACAATAATGTATATCAGCTGGGACTTGCTCTGTTGGCCTTCACTTCATCGTTAATCCACACCCATCGGTGACACAGGAGAATATTACAGGAGTGGTTCTCAACCCTCGGTCCTCGAGTACCCCCAACAGGCCATGGTTTGGGAATTTCTCTTAGATAAAATAGCTGTACAAAATACCAAGCCATTGACTCTGATTTAAAGCACCTGTGCAAGATAAAGGAAAACCTGAAAACATGGCCTGTTGGGGGAACTTGAGGACTGAGGTTGAGAACCACTGCTTTACATCACAGAGTCATTCCAATATTCAGAAGCCAACACTGGCCGGAGAACAGGTTATCTTAAGAAGTCCTTCATAGGAGGACACCTATTCAGCCCTTCTTGAGCTTCCCTTGACATCAGTACGTGAAGAGCTCTTGAACTACAGTAAGTCGGCCATGGAGTGGTAGGTCACCCAAACCAGAAGGACCATCTGTACACAGATAAGTATTTGCTTAGTCGAGAAACTGCGTGTCCAGTTCCAAACAGTCTTCTTAACGTCTTCTAGTCCGGGCCAATTCTGACAATCCTCTTCTACATGTAAAAAACTTGGGGTGCCTCATGGGCCCTTCAGGGGTGCCTTGGTAAAATGCAACAAATTGCCCAAAATTGTCAGCATGCTGGCAAATGGATCTCGTCTGCATTTTTTTGTTACACAAAGCCACAGGTTTTAATTTATGCAGCACTAAAACCTTGCCCACCGTGTGAACCAGCTGCTGGGATTCTAATAAATGATGATGTCATAAATTGATAAGGAAGACATTGGGCACCTGAGGATGTCCTTGCTTGCCCTTCTCTGTCTGCACTGGGGTCACATTAGCTGAATGAGGGAGGGAAAATGAGGGAGAGGAGGAACACTGGAATACTAGTCAGTACCAGTGTGTAAAGATAAACCATAAAAAAAATTAAACCATCTCATGTCCTACGTGTGTCGATGCCACTGCATTATGTAAAACTATTAGTTTCTTTTACATTTTAGAATGGGGTGCCTCGAGATTCTGCATAATTTTAACCACTTCCCCACTCCCTGCCGGGTATTCACGGCGGCAGTCTGGATGCATTGCGCAAATCGCCGTAAAAAGACGGCGATCTGCGAATGGCCGCTAGGGGGCACACATACGCGCCCGCCGCACTCCTGAGGAGTGTGCCCGCGGCTGGGGCGGCCCCGATGTCCGCCAGCGAGCCGCGATGAGTGGCCACAGGCAAAGAACGGGGAACCGCCGATGTAAACACGGCGGTTCCCCATTCTGACAGTGCAGGCATGGGAGATCTACTGATCCCTGTCACTGGGATCAGTTAGATCTCTCATGCCCATGGTAGCCCAACCCCCCCACAGTAAGAACACACCCAGGGAACACAGTTAACCCCTTGCTCTCCCCCCGGGTTAACCCCTTCACTGTCAATGACAATTATACAGTAATCAGTGGACATTTAAATTTCTGATCGCTGAATAAATGTCATTGGTCCCAAAAAAGTGTCAAAAATGTCCGACATGTCCGCTGCAATATCGCAGTACTGCTAAAAATCGCAGATCGCCGCCATTACTAGTAAAAAATAAAAAAAAAATAAAAACCCCAGAAATGAATTCTCATCATCCGTAAACGCAGCCACTTTTGCGCAAACCAATCAATAAACGCCGATTGCGATTTTTTTAATCACAAATATGAGGAAGAATATAAATCGGCCAAAAACTTTTTTTTTTGGATTTGAATTTTAGCAAAAAGTAAGAAATTTGGGTTTTTTTGCAAAATGGTCGCTCTTCTTTTGTTTGTAGCGGCGATCAGAAGTGACGCAGAGGCGATCAAATACCACCAAAAGAAAGCTCTATTTGTGGGGAAAAAAAGGACGCAAATTTTGTTTGGGTACAACGTCGCACGACCGTGCAATTGTCAGTTAAAGCGACGCAGTGCCGAATCGCAAAAAGTGCTCTGGTCCTAAACTGGGAAATCCTTCCGGAGGTGAAGGGGTTAAAGGGTGCCTTGACTGAAAAAAGGTTGAGAAACACTGGTATACAGTATATACTGTGCATATATATATATATATATATATATATATATATATTGTGACAAACAGCCCATGTCAGTTGTGGATGGAGTATATCTGCCACATAGATTCTTAAGGTAAATGGGTGGCAGGGAGAGGTCTGTAGGTAGCAAGGGGTTAAGTATTGGTCACACCTTGGTCCTTAGCTGGGGTATAATTTTGCCTGACCTGGGTGTAATCAGTGGTGGTGCAGAGAGAGAAGGAGCTGTGAGTGAACATGCCTGCAGGACTGAAGCAGACCCAATGAGGTCTACCTGGTAGCCAGGAGGTTTTTATTCATGTAATGGACTTTTTTGTTTTGGGACGGGTTTTCTACCCCTGCAAGGGAAGCCTTTCTGTTATCCTTTATTTGCTGAATGAATAAACATGGGCAGGAAGCCCTTAATCTGACATACGGTTGGATTACATGTTAGAGAACCTCTTCACTTGAAGCTAATCGCCCACAATATATATATATATATATTTTTTTTAAGCAGAGGCCCTAGAGAATAAAATGGTGGGTGTTGCAATTTTTTTACGTCGTGTGATAATTGTGCAGTGGTTTTTCAAACGCAACTTTTTTTGGAAAAATAAAATATGTTGAATTGTACTGCACAAAATCACAATATAATACATTTTTTGGGTAAAATGTAAAAGATGATGTTCCGCCGAGTAAATAGATACCTAACATGTCACGCTTTAAAATTGTGCTCGCTCGTGGAATGGCGACAAACTACAGTATGTAAAAATCCCCATAGGCGGCGCTTTAAAAACCTCTATGTTTCTTTCCACTTAAGGACCGAGCCTCTTTTTGAAATGCAGTGTTTACAAGTTAAAATCTGGGGTTTTTTTGCTAGAAAATTACTTAAAACCCCCAAACATTATATATTTTTTTTCTAACACCCTAGAGAATAAAATGGTGGTTGTTGCAATGCTTTATGGTCACACCATATTTGCGCAACGGTCTTACAAGCGCCTTTTAAAAAAAAAAATCGCTTTTTTCAATTAAAAAATAAGACAACAGTAAAGTTAGCCCATTTTTTTTTCCATATTGTGAAAGATCATGTTACACCGAGTAAATTGATACCCAACATGCTTCAAAATTGCGCCCGCTCGTGGAATGGCGACAAACTTTAGCACTTAACCACTTCAATACTGGGCACTTAAACCCCCTTCCTTCCCGGACCAATTTTCAGCTTTTCAGCGCTGTTGCAGTTTGAATGACAATTGCGCGGTCATGCGACACTGTACCCATATGAAATTTTTATCATTTTTTTTCACACAAATAGAGCTTTCTTTTGGTGGTATTTAATCACCTCTGGGTTTTTAATTTTTTGCGCTATAAATTAAAAAAGACTGAAATTTTTCAAAAACAATGCATTTTTCTTCGTTTCTGTTATAAAATGTTGCAAATAAGTAATTTCTCTTCATAAATGTTGACCAAAAATTATACTGCTACATTTCTTTGGTAAAAATAACCCAAATCTGAGTTTATTTGGTGTTGGCGGACAGACAGATGTGACGGGGACTGTGACAGATGTTTTGTGCATGGTGACAGATGTGATGGGGGTCATACAGATGTTTTGGGGACTGTTTTATGGGGACACTTATGTGTATGGGGACAGGGGTATCAGTGTGCTTGGTGCACTGTGTGGGGGACGATCTGTGAGAGCTTTCTGCATGAAATCATCATCATGCAGAGAGCTGTCACATAGCTGCAGCTTCCCCCCTCCCCCCCCCCCCCCCGCTTTGAGCTCTCACTGAGCTCGGTGGGGGGAGAACTGTCACAGAGACGTTCGTCTCTGTTTACAATGTGAGGGCTGTGATTGGACACAGCCGTCACATGATCGGGAGGGCCAATCACAGCGCCCATATCCCGATCTCTGCTCAGCTGGATCCTGTGATCATAATGATCACAGGATCCAGCCACAGCGCGCCACGTGGCTGCGCTGCGAGCTCCCGTACTGCAGTACATATATACACGTCCTGTCAGAACGGGGAAGCTCCCACCCGGCCGTATATGTACAGTGGCCGGGTGGGAGGTGGTTAAAAATCTCCATCGGTGATGTTTAAAAATGTATACAGATTACCAGTTTAGAGTTACAGAGGAGGTCTAGTGCTAGAATTATTGCTCTCGCTCTAACAATCAAGGTGATACCTCATGTGTGTGGTTTGAACACTATTTTCATATGCGGGCGTGACTTACGTATGCGTTCGCTTCTGAGCATGAGATTGATGGGGCGGGGCGCTTTAAAAAATGTTTTTCTTATTTATTTTACTTTTTATTTTTACACCTTCCTTTTAAAAATAAAAAATGTGGTCACTTTTATTCCTATTATTACAAAGAATGTAAACATCCCTTGTAATAGAAAAAAGCATGCAGGACCTCTTAAATATGAGATCTGGGGTCAATAAAAAAAAAAAAAAAAAAATAATGTCATTTGAAAAAAAATTATAATAATTTTTCTCCTTTAAGAGCATTGGGCGGAAGTGACATTTTACATCGCTTCCGCCCTTCAATGCTATGGAGCCGAGTGGGCGCCATCTTCCGCTCACTCAGCATCCAGGCATTGAGGGGACAGCATTGGATCGTTTCCGTCCGACGGTGGAAAAGTGGCAGGGGGGGGGCACCTTTCCCACCCCCGATTAAAAGTGATCCCGAGGCGAATCCGCTGCAGAGACCACTTTTATCTGAAAGCGTGCCGCCCGCTGTTTAAAAAAAATACCAGGGTTATGTTGGCATCTGCTACCATAGCAACGGTATTCAACGGCAAAGTACCGCCGTATAATGATGGCGGGTGGTCCGGTAATGGTTATTAATGTAGTTATTTAGTTTTGTTAAATTCGGTTGATTCATTCGATTTGTATTCGGAACTCGTTTTATGTCTTTTTCGAATTTTCTTCAAATTTACTATTTATTTTTTGATTCTAAATGTTCGAATCGATAAATTTTGAATCGGTCGAATCGAAAAGGTTTGATTTTTTTTTTTTCGATTCGAATGCGGCAAAGTGAACAAATAAAAAAAAATCTTCACCAAATGATTACAATGAAAGAGGTTGTAAACCTCCCTGTGGAATTTGTACCTATAGGTAAGCCGAAAATAAGGTACTGTAAATGTTTCCTAAACGTGCGCCGTTTAGGAGATATTTACTGTATACTGCGCCGATTACGTCATCGGCGCATTCGCTCTGAAGAAACGGCTGCCCGTGCCGTTTCTTCAGAAGTCAGCGCCGTGACTGGCGGTTCCCACGCGCATGCGTGGGAAGTGACGTCAGGTTGCGCCGACCAGTCACACAGCCCAGAGTCTGCGGCCCCAGAAGGAAGACGGCATGGGCACGGGCGGACGGGGGCACTGTAATTTTTTTTTTTTAATTCTATTATTTATTTTATTTAAATAACCATTTTTTACACTGTCTCTTTTTTTTATCAACTTTATTGCCATCATAAGAGATGAACAACGTCTCTTGTGATAGCATGGGCCGTGACAGGTCATCTTTATGGAGAGATTTGGCATCTATTAGACCCCAGATCTCCCCTCTGGCCTCCAATGAAGCCGATCAGACACAGATCGGTCTGATATGTTTTTTTCAAAATTACCTTCCGTTACACTTTAATATATTTTATACTTTAATAATACTTTAAAGAAGTTGAGAAAGGCTTCCCAAGGGTCTAGCAGAGTTTCCCAGCAACTTCTTAGATCTGGTTTAATAGGTTGCAATATGAATTACAGAAATATCAGGGGTTCCGACACTGGGGGGTACATAACTGAAAGAAGAAGCAGGGGAGAAGCCTGGTGATTGCACTGTTAGTGCTCTATGGTCATGTGTGGTTTGTCGACTGCAGTTCCAACACATGAACACTAGAGGGCGCGGAAGTCCTCGCTTGAAAGCCAATACAGATAAAGCGTGCAGTTCACAAAGTCTACCACAAGATGGCAACATCAACAGTGCTCAATTGAAGTTATTGATAGAGTGGAGCAGCCGGTGGAACGCACACTACGGGAAGTTGCTGAAGCAGGTGGAACGCAAAACAAGGAAGTCCTGTTATCAAGCTGGTGCTGCTGAAATATCAATCAGGAAGTGGGTGTGGCTAAGAGTTGCAAGTTTTTGGTGCAGCTAGGTGTAAGTTGTCACTTTCTTTTGGTTCTTCTGTTACTTCCATTCACCCCACTGCTGTACAAAGTAATATATCAACAGTGTCACAGAGAATTTCCTTATTTTCAGTATTTCTTCGAGGGGCAAGACAGAGAGTGACACCGGTCCCATGGGCATGGAGGAGCGGAGTCCCAAAACCGAGAAGATATTACAGCTCACCCTGGAGATCATCCATCTGCTGACCGGGGAGGTGAGGAGGATTCTGGGAGGTCACATGACATCACTCTTATCTCTATTAATAAAACACAGACCTGACTGGAGAGGTGAGGAGGATTCTGGGAGGTCACATGACATCACTCTTATCTCTATTAATAAAACACAGACCTGAGCGGAGAGGTGAGGAGGATTCTGGGAGGTCACATGACATCACTCTTATCTCTATTAATAAAACACAGACCTGAGCGGAGAGGTGAGGAGGATTCTGGGAGGTCACATGATATCACTCTTATCTCTATTAATAAAACACAGACCTGAGCGGAGAGGTGAGGAGGATTCTGGGAGGTCACATGACATCACTCTTTTAATTTAACAACTTTTATTGAGGTAAAGCAACATACAGTGCATGCAAAGTTCATTTGGCATAAAATATACATCCGCTCACATTGTGTAACCCATAGTTACATGGGTGATCTAGTACAACATCAACTGGCCTTAGTCTTATCTTTACAAATTATTCAGTGGTTCAGTCTAGTAACAAGATTTTGAGTACATTCTAAATAAAGAGTATATAGTCATATTTTGGAACTGTCAGAGAAGTCTTAGTCACATGTAGAAGACAAATTAAGCCATCGGTCCCAGATTTTGTTATATTTAGAGGGGCCTCCTCTATTGATATACAGGAATTTCTTGTACGGTAACGTGGCATTAACCTCCCTTATCCATTCAACCAGGGTGGGAGGAGACTGCTGCATCCACAACTTAGCTATAGCCTCCCAGGCCAAGAATAACGACTCTGGTAAAAAAATCATGGTAAACTTTTCCAGAAGATCATCTGTAGGAATACCTAGCAAGCAAATTTTAGGGTTAAGCGTCATGGGGGAGCCCATAATGTCATGCAGAAAATCAGTCACCTGTTGCAATATCCTTGTATGGTCGGGTAGGTCCATAAAAGATGATAAAATGTACCTGTGTCTTGCCTATATAGGGTACAGAGAGAGGAACAGTCCCGGTCGTATTTGGCTATTCTGGAAGGGGTGAGATATGCGCGCTGGAGGATGTATAATTGCGTCAATCTGTCTGACACGTTAGGTGAGACCTTTTTGCATACTTCCAGTGCCTCACTCCATTCCTTGTCCTTGAGCCCCTCCAAATCCGCCTCCCATCGGGATTTTATATCGTATGCTAGTTTTGTTGCATGGGGTGTGAGTAACATATTATAGAAGGTAGAGATTCATTTCTGTGGGTCCTCGCTTTTAACTACTGCCATTAAGGAGTTGGGGGGGGGGGGTCTGGGAACGCCCCCCGAAACTGGGAGTGCGCTGCGTGGCGTAACTGTAAATATCTAAAAAAAATATACCTTTCGGGAGCCCGAATTCCACCTTTAGATCATCAAATGTTTTAAGTGTACCCTCTTTTAGCATATGGGATAAGTAGAGAATGCCTTTCCTGCACCAGATCTCTGCATCTGGTACCATTAAAAATTCTGGGAGGGTTTTGTTGTGCCAGATGGGCGTGTAGTCATTTTGGGGAGGTACGTCAAGCTTCGTGGATGCTATTTGCCATATTTTCCTATAGTGATATAGGGGGGACTTCTGCTTACTCCCTCTGACATCATCATTACCCATCCCTACAGCTATTGCGCATAGGGGGTCGGTGGTATTACGAGTCCAAGACGGACACGCAAGTAACATAAATCTTTCCCGATCCGTCTTGTCAATGTGAAACAAATGTGACAATTGCGCCGCGATGGAATAAAGGCTGAAGTCCGGAAGTGCCGCTCCTGCTAAATCTGTCGGGTTTTTGAGCATTCTCCAAGCCAATTTGTGCCTACTCTTCCCCCACAGAAACGGTTTTAGAATAGAATCCATAATTTTAAACCATTTCAGTGCCAAGAATACTGGTGCATGCCATAGGACATAAAGAATTTTGGGAAGTATTATCATCTTAATCAAGTTGATAGGGCCCATTACCCCCAAAGGCAAATGGGCCCAAATTTGTGTTTTAGTTTTGAGCAGGTTAAATATTGGTTCTATATTGAGGGGAATGTAGTCAGCAGGAGTTCTGGTCGTCCATATTCCTAAGTATTTGATGGCTCTGGCACGCTGCAAAGGTAGTCCCGCCTGGTCCTCAGTCTGCAGAGTCAAGTCAAGCGGGAAAATTTGTGATTTCTCCCAATTGATCTTAAGCCCAGAAAAAGATCCGAAATGTGCTATAGTTCTTAGGGCTTCTGCGAGTGAGGGGCCCGAATCTGCGAGATAAGGCAAAGTATCGTCTGCATACATGCTGATTTTATCAACAAACTCCCCACAATGCAGTCCCTGGATCAATGGGTTGTTTCTTATAGAGATTGCAAGGGGCTTCGCTGCCAGAGCGTAGAGCAACGGGGACAGGGGGCAGCCCTGTCTCGTCCCTCTAGTCAGCCTGAATGGGACAGACAGCCAGCCATTAGCTACTACCCTGGCCACAGAGTTATAGTAAAGCAGTCGGATCCACCTGAGGAATATAGGTCCAAAGCCATATTTCTCCAGACATTTCCATAAATACTTCCATTCTATTGATTCAAAAGCTTTTGCTGTGTCTAATGACACTATGACTCTCTCCCCGTTATTGTTGTGACTAGCTTGCATGTTTATGAATAGTTTCCTAAGATTAAAGGAGGTATTCCTACCCTGCATAAAGCCTGCTTGGTCTTCATGGATTAGAGAAAGGATAACCTGATTAAGGCATATTGCCAGGACTTTGGCGAGAATTTTGATATCTACCTGTAACAACTAAATGGACCTTTACGATTCTGGGAGTTCTAGATCCTTCCCCGGTTTTGGTATTAAATCGATTGTGGCTCCTCTCATAGAAGCCGGTAGGGAGGAAAGCACAAAGATTTGATTATATAAGATTAGTAATTTCGGGAGAAGAGTCTCGCTATACTGGGAATAGAATTCAACGGGCAGTCCATCAGATCCTGGAGTTTTAGATCTAGTAAAGCTGGCTATGGCTGTAGCTATCTCATCTGTCTTAATCGGGGCCTCTAGTATTGCTACTTGTTCTGGGTTTAGCTGTGGAAGGGCAAGCTCGTTTAGAAATTGATCTATAGGCCTTGTATCCTCTGGGGCCGTTGTGGTGTATAAAGAGTTAAAGAAGTTTTTAAAAGTGTTTGTCACCTCTACTGGGTCTGTAATTACTTCACCCCTAGAGTTACGCAACATTATTACTACCGGGGGTTTATCCTCACTATGCACCATGTACGCCAGTAACTTCCCCGCCCTCTCGCAGCGTTCGAACAATTTTTGCCGAGAAAAGAACAATTTGCGGCGGGCAAGTTCGTATTGTAGTTGGTTTGCTACTCTGGTGTGCAATTTCTGGCAAGCAGCCTTATTGGGGGGTAGGATCTACCTCATATTGACGCTCTGCCAAGGAGAGCTCTTCTAAAGTTTTGTCTACATGCACAGCCGCCGCCCCTTTGACTTCATTAATGCGAGATACCAGATATGCTCTGGCATGTAATTTAAACGCCTCCCATACATTCAAAAATGAGGTGGTGTGCATTTTCTCCTGAAAAAACCTCTGCCATTCCTTGTCCACTACTTCATTGTCTGGGAGCAAGGAGATCCAACCACTTCCCGCCGGGTGGACGTCCATGGACGTCCTAGACTTTGAGTGGTAATATCTGAATGGTGCCAGCAGCTAGAGGCACCATTCAGATATCATTTTTTACAGCTGGCAATTTTGTACACCCCAAGAACGATCATAGCGGCAGTTCAGCCGCTTGATCGTTCTTGTAGGCAGCGGGAGGGGACGTCCCCCCCCTCCCGCCGCCATTCGGTGCTTCTCCCGTGCCGCCCGTACGATCGGCGGCAGGGAGAAGAGATCCGTCGCCGCTGGAGTGTCGTCAGGGAGATGACTGATGACCATCTGGTCACCAGTCATCTCTATGACCCTCGGAGGACCGGGCGCGATGTTATGACGTCACGCCCGGCCCGGCTTTTGTAAACAAAGCCGTGATCACGGCTGGAAAGGCTGGGATCGGAATTTTTTTTTCTGATCTCAGTCTTTCCAGCCTGCAGGACAGATGTGAGGTCATATTGACCCCACATCTGTCCATAAAGAGTACCTGTCACGCACCATTCCTATTACAAGGGATGTTTACATT
>BLSH010237663.1:916443-929222 GCA_018402905.1 Glandirana rugosa
AACTTGTGGCGCGAACTGTCTAATGTTGAGGGCCTAGTCGAGGGATCTGTGTGGCGTAGGTGGGCTAAACGATCCTATTATCGAGTCAAATTGAATTATCTAAGAACCTCCCCTTTTTTGGGTAGGCGATTTCATAAGAGAACAAAAAGATGGTGTGTGTTATGATACAGTACGTATCTAAAATAAGATAAAAGCGTTAGGTACCATGGAGCGGACTTCCTCCGACGGAAAACGGGGTCTGAAGAAAGCCTGGTATCTGGAATGATACAGTGGGACTGTCACGGACAACTGTTTGGGGGGTCCTGTACCTCTAGTCTAAAAAAACATATATAATGTTTGGGGGTTCTGAGTATTTTTCTAGCAAAAAGATGATGATTTTTACATGTAGGAGAGGAGTGTCAGAAATGGCCCGGTAAGGAAGTGGTTGATCTCCATGTCCTGGGGGGTTTGTCAACAGGCACTGTCAGGGTGACATAGTAAGGTCTATGGTCCGAAAGAAGTCTGGGGCAAAAGGCAGCCTCCTTCAGGCGAGGTACCATGGATTGCGAAAATAGAATAAAATCTATGCATGACATAGTATTGTGTGTGGTAGAAAAACAAGAGAATACTTTAGCGGATGGGTTTTTTCCCCTCCAAGAATCTATTAAGTTAAACTGAGCTATTATCCTAGCAAATCGGGTGGATGCGGTGTGTCTAGGGAGCTGATCCGGGAGTTGTAATCTGTCAAGCGCGGTGTTCAAAGTAGTATTGAAGTCCCCCAACCAGATTACCAGAACCGCCGGATACTGCGTAATATAATCAAAACCCTTAAGGAGGACCGACATGGAGAAGGGGGGAGGGACATAGAATGCCTTAATTAACCACCTGCCATCCGCGCCATAGCCGAATGACGGCTACAGCGCAGCTCTAAAATGCTGGGAGGACGTCAATAGACGTCCTCCCATTTGGCTCGCGCTAGGCGCGCTCCCGTGGGCGCGAGCGGCGCACGCACGTGCAGCCGCACACTGTGGGAGCATGCCCGCGGGTCGGGCGGACCCGATGTCCGCCGGAGACCCGCGATCTCCTTTCAGAGAGGAGGAACGGGGAACTGCCGAAGTAAACACGGCGGTTCCCCGTTCTGTGAGGGGGGGCATGCCAGATCTACTGATCCCTGTCACTGGGATCAGTTAGATCTCTCATGCCCCTGTCAACCCCGCCCCCCCACAGTTAGAACACACCCAGGGAACATTGTTAACCCCTTCACTGCCCCCTGCAGGTTAACCCCTTCACTGCCAATGACATTTATACAGTAATCAGTGGACATTTACATTTCTGATCGCTGTATAAATGTGTCAAAAACGTACGACATGTCGGTCCCGATATCGCAGTACCGATAAAAATCGCAGATCGCCGCCATTACCAGTAAAAAAATAAAAAATAAAAACGCCATAAATCAATGTCCATAGTTTGTAGGCGCTATAACTTTTGCGCAACCCAATCAATAAACGCCGATTGCGATTTCTTTTACCAAAAATATGTAGAAGAATGATGAATACATTTGTTTTTATTTTTGGATATTTATTATAGCAAAAAGTAAAAAATATTGTTTTTTTTTTCAAAAGTGTCGCTCTTTTTTTGTTTATAGCGGTGATCAGAAATGACGCAGAGGGGATCAAATACCACCAAAAGAAAGCTCTATTTGTGGGAAAAAAAGGACGCAAATTTTGTTTGGGTACAAGGTCGCACGACTGCGCAATTGTCATTCAAAGAGCGACAGCGCTGAAAACTGAAAATTGGTCCGGGCAGGAGGGGGGTTTAAGTGCCCAGTAAGGAAGTGGTTAATACCTGTTCACCATAGACTTTAGCATTAACAAAGACATATCGGCCCTGTGGGTCGGTTTTCAAATCACACAATTCAAAATACAATGACCTAGATATTAGCATGGACACCTCCCTTGCATGTGTGCTGTGGGTTGAATGGTAGGCCCATCCAATCCAAGGCCTCTTTAGAGATAGTTGTAATCGGCCGTCTAAATGGGTCTCAACTAATATTATAACCTCAGCATGCTGTTTCTTAAGGAATGCCAGCACAGCATTTTGTTTGATCCTGTCTCCAAGACCTCGGACATTCCATGTCAATAGTTTTATGGAGGCCATGTAGTGTGTGGTTTTAATAATTTCAGGATATGCATTGTGTATAGTTCTAAATAGCCACAGTGGGGTGTCCCTGCGTCAGAGTCATACCCGAATGTTGACAGTAATAGACCATATTCATATATTAGATGATTGAACCAGAGGGACAACTTCCCAGGTTCCAACAATGAGGTGTTATACTCAGTGCACTGTATACTCAATATAACCATAGATCTTCCCCCACCCCACCCAACCCCAACCCCAACCGGTGTAGGCATATTCCCTTAACAAAACAAAAACGTGTGAATGAGGCTCCACCTGAACCTCTGTCAAACAGTGTACTACCTGATAGCAACCTGGAGTTATACTTAGTAGTAGAGCTGCACGATTCTGGCCAAAATGAGAATCACGATTTTTTTGCTTAGAATAAAGATCACGATTCTCTCACGATTCTCGCGGCGTAATATATTAAATATACAAAAAAATTGGGCTAACAGCACTGTTTAGGTTTTTGAAAGGGTAAATTTTCCAAAAAAATTGCGTTTAAAAGTCCGCTGTGCAAACAGCGTGTGACATAAAATATTGCAACAACCACCATCTTATTCTCTAGGGTCTCTGCTAAAAAAAAATATATAATGTTTGGGGGTTCTAAGTTGTTTTCTAGGACAAAATAATGGATTTTTATTTGTAAAGAGCAAATGTCAGGAAAGATTTAGTCTTTAAATGGTTAAACCAAACAACTATAGAAGGGGAGTTCACACAGCTTTTGAAGTAAAATTACTTTGTGTCTTTTATCAATGATGACTCAGAACTTGGCTCTCTGCCCAGACTTCCCCTGACTTCCCCTGAGACTCAAGTCGCTCCGACTTGAAAAGCCTTCAGGCAACTTGCATTCACTTTTATTACTGTCAAGTCGCGCTGATTCGCCCCGCAAGTCGGACCCCATTAACTGCACTGAAAATCGCGGTAATGCCTGATGGAGATCGCAGGGGGGGGTAGATCGAGATCGCGATTTTAATACGATTAATCGTGCAGCTCTACTTAGTAGTATCGAGAATTGGCAGTGCTAGGTACACTCAGGCTTGTCTCTTGAGAAAAGTAGTATCAGGAGAATAATGGTGCACAATGACATATATATTTCGATCCAATGATTGCTCAGGTTCTTGGCGACACTGTTAGCTCTGGTTGGGCGAAACTTCACTGTGCAAATTCTACACAGAGTAAGATTGCTGTGTCTCCGTACAAAGGCACTCCAAAGAACAATTGTAGGGTAAGTATCCGGAGTAATAAGGACCTAAATGAGTCTGCGTGTCCCAGCCGGGACAGTCAGTTATGGGTTAAGATCCCGGTCTATGTAATTGCCCCAAAAAAGGGAAAATGGTATAATGACACATTGAAACAGGAGCTCAGGAAACTTATACAAGCGCCTTAGGGCAGAGCAGGATGGTGGGCATGAATAAACTCCGCTGGGAGCCCCTCTGAGGAGTATAAACAATGCTAGCACAAGAGCCTAAGTACTCCAGGGGCATGTTGAGGTATATGCAGGAGAATTTAAAGTACAATACAGTACCTGTAACACGAGGAGGCAATGGGATCGGATTTTAGAGGGAGCCTGGTTAGTGATCCACTCTTGCCCCACATAACTGACTCACTGTTAGTCGCTTGGTCTCCTGTTTTGGTCACGCCGCTCTAGCCAAGAGATGGCGTCTTCAGGAGTTTCAAAGAATACAGCCCGGTCCCCATCCTCAACACAAAGATGTGCAGGGAAGAACATAGAGTATTTAAAGTTTGTGATCCTCAAGCGCCTCTTCGCCTCAGAAAAATTCTGCCTGCGTTTTTGCACCTCCATAGAAAAGTCCGGAAATATGGCTATCTTGACATTGCCCAGTGGTATGTTAACTTTTACTCTTGCCAAATGAAGGGCCGCATCCCGATCCTTGTAGTTTAGTAATTTGGCAATAAAAGTGCGTGGGGGAGCTCCCTGAGGTGGGGCCGTGCAGGCATGCGATGCACCCTCTCCACCGCAAAGGTGGGGGAGAAGGTCTCCATGCCATAAGTGTTAATCAGGAGTTGCTCCAGGAACGCAGTAGTGTCTTTACCTTCCGATCCCTCGGTTAGGCCTATGAAACGCAGATTGCATCTGTGGAGCCTGTTTTCCATGTCATCTTGTTTGGCAAGGATCTGGTTAATTTGGTGCTGCATGTGCTCTGAAGAGGTCTGTAATAGCGGGATCGCGTCCTCCATCTCCCCCAGCCTGACTTCTGCGGTGGTGACCCTTTCCCTTAAGTGCTGCATGTCCTGCCGGATCAGGGATATGTCTATTCTCATCTCCTCTATCTTAGTGGTCAACGTTGTCTGGAGTGTTGAGATAGCCTCCAGCACCTTAACTATGTCTGCCCCCGGCGTCTCCCTCACCTCCAGTGGTGTGTCGCCATCTTCCTCCGGGCCTTCCCGCTCCTGGCGGCGGTACTTGTCAAGCTTAGCGGCCGCATCTGGCTTGACTTTTGGCGGTGCCATGGTCGGGTGTGTGCTGGGCGTCCAGGACAGGTCCTTAGGCAGTTGCGGTACGTTCTCGGGACTCAGGATTAGCGTTTTTCAGGAGTAATGGACGGAGCGAAGGAGACACGCGTCCTACTCCATGAGCTGTCAGGCCACGCCCCCCACATGACATCACTCTTATCTCTATTAATAAAACACAGACCCAACCGGAGAGTTGAGGAGGATTCTGGGAGGTCACATGACATCACTCTTATCTCTATTAATAAAACACATACCTGCTGACCGGAGAGGTGAGGAGGATTCTGGGAGGTCAAATGACATCACTCTTATCTCTATTAATAAAACACAGAGCTGACCAGAGAGGTGAGGAGGATTCTGGGGTCACATGACATCACTCTTATCTCTATTAATAAAACACAGACCCAACCGGAGAGTTGAGGAGGATTCTGGGAGGTCACATGACATCACTCTTATCTCTATTAATAAAACACAGACCCGACCGGAGAGGTGAGGAGGATTCTGGGAGGTCACATGACATCATTCTTATCTCTATTAATAAAACACAGACCTGACTGGAAAGGTGAGGAGGATTCTGGGAGGTCACATGACATCACTCTTATCTCTATTAATAAAACACAGACCTGACCGGAGAGGTGAGGAGGATTCTGGGAGGTCACATGACATCACTCTTATCTCTATGAATAAAACACAGAGCTGACTGGAGAGGTGAGGAGGATTCTGGGAGGTCACATGACACCACTCTTTTTTTTGTATTTCCTCCTATGTAGAAATGTGCGGTGGTGAAGATGGTGTCTGTTGAGGGTCTCCTACAAGGGATGTATCCATCTGGAGAATGGAGTAAAAGTCCCACCATGGATCCTCCACCTCCCTCCCTGACACCTGAGAGGAACAATGACAAGAAGATTCTAGAAGTCACCAGTGAGATTATTGGTCTGCTGACAGGAGAGGTGAGCGGTGCTGGGAAATCTGGGACATTATCCAGTAACAGACAAGGGATGTGTCTGGATGGTGACTGTATCATTGTGTGTGTCAGGTCCCTATAAGGTGTCAGGATGTCACTGTCTATTTCTCCATATAGGCGCTGTTAGAAGAGTGCAGATCTGTCAGCAAGAAGGTCACCATGAAGAATCAGAAGATCCTCATATCACCCGGTATGGTGTCGTATATTCTTTATTATCTCTATTATTGGATTGAATTTTTAAAACCATTATATGAAGTAAAACACATCCCAGAGATCCCTTTACCGGTGCCCACTCCTCCTTGCTGGCCAATGAGTCCCATAATGAGGTCAGTAAGGGGGGAATCAGTGAGTGGTCTGCTCTATGTAGTATCCAGTCCGCCAGGTTGCCCATCCATAGGGTGGGTGGTCTCCTTGGGGTAATAAATGCAAAGGGCCCTGCCGCTTGCCACTTTCCAGCCGGTCTGCAGAATCCCCTTGTGCAACTGCACCAACCAACACCCCAACCATGGCTTTATAACCTGCACATGGAGGGGTGTGAAGGGCAAAGATCTGTAAATGAACAAAGGCTGACCACCCACTCCTGTTTCTTAGCAGGAACCCTCCATGAACTTCAGGAAAGAACTAGATGAGGCTGAATGGGAAGTGTAGCCAGATACTAAGAAAATCTAGAAATTTCCATGGTCACAAACAATGCAGATTCTGTCACTTTTTATTTAGGAACTGGATAGAGAAAATCTTTTCTGTCAATGTGTGATTGGTCCAGTAACCCAACCGTTTTCATATTCAACAGATTTATCTGGAAGAGTCGAGATGCCACAGACCTCCAATGCAGTAAAGGAGGAATCGTATCATTCTAAGGTACAAAATCTCTTTGAGGGAGGAGATATTATAGAGGTGGACTATACAATGGTGAACGTTAAGGAAGAAGACCTCTTGGATGGAACTTGCTGGACACCCACAACTCTACCATTGGCCAAAATGTCAGAGGACTCGCCTCGAAACTTAAACATCTCTGAATTTGAGAGAAGTCCACCAATTGCTCAAATTAAAGAAGAGTTAGGCGGTCATCATTTTAGGGCAGATGGTGAAGGTAAAGGGGATTCTTTGGAGCATCATGCACAGGTGGACTCTATTTCCCTTTGGGATAACGATAAGGGAGTAACTGGGAATCCATTCATGTTTGAAGATGAATTTAGCAGGATAACTCAGCCAGGAGCCCCATATTGGCCACCATCACAGAGTTCTGGCAAGTGGAAGCAAACCTTCGCCAGCAGCTCTGGTGCTCTACAACTCCAGCCGGGAGGCCAGGGGTCTCCCTCTCTCTTATGTTCGGAGTGCGGAAAATGTTTTGACGGGAGGGAGCAGCTGGTGAGACACCGGCAGATCCACATGGGGCCAAAACCTTACACCTGCCTGCAGTGCGAGATGTCGTTCTGGGTGAAGTCACAGCTCGCCATGCACCAGAAAATTCATGCAGAAGACAAGCCATTTCCTTGCACAGTCTGCGGGAAATCCTTCACTCGACGGCAAGTGCTGAACAATCACATGCTAACCCACTCCGGGGAGAGGCCATACGCATGCTTGGAGTGCGGGAGGTGCTTTTCCCGCAATTCGCTCCTGGTCATTCATCAGAGGATCCATTCAGGAGAGAAGCCATATTTATGTTTGGAGTGTAATAGGTCCTTCCGGCACAAGACGGCGCTGGTTGCCCACCAGAGGACTCATACCGGGGAACGACCTTATCATTGTATGGTGTGCGGGAAATGTTATACCCATAGCTCACATCTAGTGGTTCACCAGAGATCCCATTCTGGAGAGAGGCCATATTCATGCCTGGAGTGCGGGAAGTCCTTTTCCCATAAATCAGTATTGGTCAGACACCAACGAATTCATAACGTTGAACGGTCTTAAACTCAACTCCATCCCCATTTTTGTTTTGGTTAGGGCAGAGAAGGGTCAGAACCTCCAACAGGTTTTTATAGATGTGTCCCCTGAGGGGAGATTCACCCTCTTGATTTGTCCTGGTGACCCTTGCTCGGGGGAACTCCACATTTTTCCAGTTAAAGCCTTTAGGTGGGTTTTTTTCTTTGACACGTAGTCACAACCCACAGACTCTGAAATGGTTTTATAAGTGGTTCCTTGGCAACATCTGATACTGAGCCCTGAATAAGGGGAAGACCAAATCTCCTAAAACGCGTTGGCTGTATTTCTGATACCAAAATGCAAATAAAGTTTGGAACTAAATTCTTTCTGCGTATGACTTTTCTCTTTAGGTGCTCCTCATTGTACACACAAACCATTTCCCGAGTGTCACTGAAACACATTTCTGCTGACTTCCTGTTGTGTCTTTGGGTACAGGAAGTGAGGGAAATCCCCCCATGATGGGGATAGACATTAAACACCCAACAGAGACGGTAACCCCTTCTTCGCTCTATCCAAGACTCAGCTATGAAAATATAATGAAAGTAATAGAGACATTTTACAGATACGTGGTGTTTCTATTACACTTTTTTGGGAGGGTCACATGACATCATTCCTATCTCTAATAATAAAACACAGACCTGACCGGAGAGGTGAGGAGGATTCTGGGAGGTCACATGACATCACTCTTATCTCTATTAATAAAACACACACCTGACCGGAGAGGTGAGGAGGATTCTGGGAGGTCACATGACATCACTCTTATCTCTAATAATAAAACACAGAGCTGACCAGAGAGGTGAGGAGGATTCTGGGAGGTCACATGATACCACTCTTTTTTTTGTATTTCCTCCTATGTAGAAATGTGCGGTGGTGAAGATGGTGTCTGTTGAGGGTCTCCTACAAGGGATGTATCCATCTGGAGAATGGAGTAAAATTAATTGGTTAATTTGGTGCTGCATGTGCTCTGAAGAGGTCTGTAATGGCGGGATTGCGTCCTCCATCTCCCCCAGCCTGACTTCTGCGGTGGTGACCCTTCCCTTAAGTGCTGCATGTCCTGCCGGATCAGGAATATGTCTACTCTCATCTCCTCTATCTTAGTGGTCAACGTTGTCTGGAGTGTTGGCGTGTCGTTATCTTCCTCCGGGCCTTCCCGTTCCTGGTGGCGGTACTTGTCGAGCTTAGCGGCCGCATCTGGCTTGACTTTTGGTGGTGCCATGGTCGGGTGTGTGCCGGGCGTCCAGGACAGGTCCTTAGGGAGTTGCGGTACGTTCTCGGGACTCAGGATTAGCGTTTTTCAGGAGTAATGGACGGAGCGAAGGAGACACGCGTCCTACTCCATGAGCTGTCAGGCCACGCCCCCCACATGACATCACTCTTATCTCTATTAATAAAACACAGACCCAACCGGAGAGGTGAGGAGGATTCTGGGAGGTCACATGACATCACTCTTATCTCTATTAACCACTTAAGGACCGGAAGGATTTCCAGCTTTAGGACCGGAGCCCTTTTTGCGATTCGGCACTGCGTCGCTTTAACTGACAATTGCGCGGTCGTGCGACGTTGTACCCAAACGAAATTTGCGTCCTTTTTTTCCCACAAATAGAGCTTTCTTTTGGTGGTATTTGATCCCCTCTGCATCATTTCTGATCGCCGCTATAATCAAAAGAATAGCGACAATTTTGCAAAAAACCCAAATTTCTTACTTTTTGCTAAAATACAAATCCAAAAAAAAAATATAAAAAAACATTTTTTTTCACCGTTTTTGGCCGATTTATATTCTTCCTCATATTTGCGATAAAAAAAATCGCAATCGGCGTTCATTGATTGGTTTGCGCAAAAGTGGTCGCGTTTACGGATGATGAGAATTCATTTCTGGGGTTTTTATTTTTTTTTTATTTTTTACTAGTAATGGCGGCGATCTGCGATTTTTAGCGGTACTGCGATATTTCAGCGGACATGTCGCACCATTTTGACACTTTTTTGGGACCATTGGCATTTATACAGCGATCAGTGCTATAAAAATGCACTGATTACTGTGTAAATGCCATTGGCAGTGAAGGGGTTAACCTGCAGGGGGCGCTCTAAGGGTTAACTATGTTCCCTGGGCGTGTTCTAACTGTGGGGGGACTGCCCTAACAGGGGAAGGGAAGTGGTCACAGCCTTCATGTACATGAAGGCTGTGATCACTCCCTTCCCCCTCTCACAGAGCGGAGGTCCGTGTTTACATACACGGACCTCCGCTCATTCGCTCCGGGGGGGCCATCGCGGGTGGCCGGCGGCAATCGAAGCCGCCGCACCCGCTCCCCGGCCCTCCCCGGACACAGTCAGCGCACGCGCGCGCTCACTAGGCTCGATCACGCGGCCGCCGTCGTATGACGGCGATCCGCGTTACAGAGCCATCTTGCCGCCGTCAATTGCCGATTGACGGTCGGCAAGTGGTTAATAAAACACAGACCCGACCGGAGAGGTGAGGAGGATTCTGGGAGGTCACATGACATGACTCTTATCTCTATTAATAAAACACAGACCTGACCGGAGAGGTGAGGGGGATTCTGGGAGAACCACCTGATATTGCTGTAAGGTTTATGGTTTCCTTTTGAATATAATAAAAGGATGGTCCCACTGCTGTCTGGTAGCCTTGCCCTTGGACATACAGTATGGGCTCTCATGATGTTGCAATAGCATCTAAGGTACCTGCATAAGGCCTGCTAAAGAGGTTTCTCAACCAATATTATAGTAAGCAATTCTACCATTCCTGTGACCCAAACCTTCTCTAAAAAAATTGATCCTATACTTCACCTCTCTGGCAGCCCAGGTCTCCTACCTACCTCCTGTTCCAGTACTGTTACCACCATCTCTGGCATTCCTGGAGTAATGGGTTCCTGTGTCTCCTACCTCCTTGGTGGTACTGGAGGAACTGTGTGAAATAGTGGTGTCAGGAATAGTGTATGAGATACCGCATATAATAGAGGTATGAGACACTGTGTGTAATAGAGGCATGATGTATAATGAAGCGGTATGAGGCACTGCTTTTAACAAAGGTATGAGGCATGGCATATATTTAAGCGTATGAGGCACTGTGTGCAATAGAGACATAATATATAATAAAGCAGTATGAGGCACTACTTATAACAGAGGCAATGTGTGTAATAGTGGTATAAGACATGGTGTATAATAGAGCGGTATGAGTTACTTCATATAATAGAGGTATGAAGCACTACTTGTAACAGAGGTATGAGACACTGGGGAAGACTTACTAGAACTGGAGCACTCAGAATCTGGTGCAACTGTGCATGGTAGCCAATCAGAATCTAGCCTCAGCTTGTTCAATGAAGCTACGACAATAAAACCTGGGAGCTGACTGGTTTCTATGCAGAGCTGCACCAGATTTTGCACTCTGCAGGTTTAGTAAATAGCCCCCACAGTGTGTAATAGTAGTGAATAATAGAGCGGTATGAGATCCTACATATACTGAGCAAAATTATAAATGCAACTTTTGTGTTTCCCCCTATTTATCATGAGCTGAACTCAAAGATCTACAACTTTTTCTATGTACACAAAAGGCCTACTTCTCTCAAATATTGTTCACAAATCTGTCTAAATCTGTGTTAGTGAGCTCTTCTCCTTCGCCGAGATTATCCATCCATCTCACAGGTGTGGTATATCAAGATGCTGATTAGACAGCATGATTATTGCACAGGTGTGCCTTAGGCTGGCCACAATAAAAGGCCACTCTAAAATGTGCAGGTTTACTGTATTGGGGGGGTCCGAAAACCAGTCAGTATCTGGTGTGACCACCATTTGGCTCACGCAGTGCAGCACATCTCCTTCACATAGACTTGATCAGGTTGTTGATTGTGGCCTGTGGAATGTTGGTCCATTCCTCTTCAATGGCTGTGCGAAGTTGCTGGATATTGGCAGGAAATGGAACACGCTGCTGTATACACCGATCCAAACATGCTCAATGGGTGACATGTCTGGTGAGTATGCTGGCCATGCAAGAACTGGGATGTTTTCAGATTGCAGGAATTGTGTACAGACATGGGGCCATGCATTATCATGCTGCAACATGGGGTGATGGTCCTGGATGAATGGCACAACAATGGGCCTCAGGATCTCATCACTGTATTTCTGTGCATTCTAAATGCCATCAATAAAATGCACCTGTGTACGTTGTCCATAGCATACGCCTGCCCATACCATAACCCCACCGCCACCATCGGCTACACGATCCACAACGTTGACATCAGCAAACTGCTCACCCACACAATGCCATACACGCTGTCTGCCATGTGACCTGTACAGTGAAAACCAGGATTCATGGGTGAAGAGAACACCTCTCCAAAGTGCCAGATGCCATTGAATATGAGCATTTGCCCACTCAAGTTGGTTACGATGAGGAACTGCAGTCAGGTGGAGACCCCGATGAGCACGACCAGCAGCAGATGAGCTTCCCTGAGAAGGTTTCTGACAGTTTGTTCAGAAATTCTTTGGTTATACAAACCGATTGTTGCAGCAGCTGTCCGGGTGGCTGGTTTCAGATGATCTTGGAGGTCAAGATGCTGGATGTGAAGGTCCTGGGCTGGTGTGGTTACACATGGTCTGCGGTTGTGAGGCCGGTTGGATGTACTGCCAAATTCTCTGAAACGCCTTTGGAGACGGCTTATGGTAGAGAAATGAACATTCAATTCAAGGGCAACAGCTCTGGTGGACATTCCTGCAGTCAGCATGCCAATTGCACGCTCCCTCAAAACTTGCAATAGCTGTGGCATTGGGCTGTGTGTTAAAACTGCACATTTTAGAGTGGCCTTTTATTGTGGCCAGCCCAAGGCACACCTGTGCAATAATTATGCTGTCTAATCAGCATCTTGATATGCCACACCTGTGAGGTGGATGGATTATCTCGGCAAAGGGGAAGTGCTCACTAACACAGATTTAGACAGATTTGTGAACAATATTTGAGAGCAATAGGCATTTTGTTTACATAGAAAAAGTTGTAGATCTTTGAGTTCAGCTTATGATAAATAGGGGCAAACACAAAAGTGTTATGTTTATAATTTTGCTCAGTGTATAATAGAGGTATGAGGCACTGTGTATAATAAAGTGGCACGAGACGCGGTGTGTAATAGAGGCATGATGTATAAATGGTACGAGGCACTACTTGTAACAGAGGTATGGGGCAATGTGTGTAATAGTGATATAAGACACAATGTATAATAAAGCGGTATGAGATAATTCATATACTAGAGATATGAGGCACTGA
>BLSH010237663.1:929232-948680 GCA_018402905.1 Glandirana rugosa
ACACGACGTGACGCACTCGGTTTACCACCAGTGTGGTCTATGACTGACCAAAAGCGGTTTCTATGCAGAGCTGCACCAGATTTTGCACTCTGCAGGTTTAGTAAATAGCCCCCACAGTGTGTAATAGTAGTGAATAATAGAGCGGTATGAGATCCTACATATACTGAGCAAAATTATAAATGCAACTTTTGTGTTTCCCCCTATTTATCATGAGCTGAACTCAAAGATCTACAACTTTTTCTATGTACACAAAAGGCCTACTTCTCTCAAATATTGTTCACAAATCTGTCTAAATCTGTGTTAGTGAGCTCTTCTCCTTCGCCGAGATTATCCATCCATCTCACAGGTGTGGTATATCAAGATGCTGATTAGACAGCATGATTATTGCACAGGTGTGCCTTAGGCTGGCCACAATAAAAGGCCACTCTAAAATGTGCAGGTTTACTGTATTGGGGGGGGTCCGAAAACCAGTCAGTATCTGGTGTGACCACCATTTGGCTCACGCAGTGCAGCACATTTCCTTCACATAGAGTTGATCAGGTTGTTGATTGTGGCCTGTGGAATGTTGGTCCATTCCTCTTCAATGGCTGTGCGAAGTTGCTGGATATTGGCAGGAAATGGAACACGCTGCTGTATACACCGATCCAAACATGCTCAATGGGTGACATGTCTGGTGAGTATGCTGGCCATGCAAGAACTGGAATGTTTTCAGATTGCAGGAATTGTGTACAGACATGGGGCCGTGCATTATCATGCTGCAACATGGGGCCGTGCATTGTCATGCTGCAACATGGGGTGATGGTCCTGGATGAATGGCACAACAATGGGCCTCAGGATCTCGTCACGGTATTTCTGTGCATTCTAAATGCCATCAATAAAATGCACCTGTGTACGTTGTCCATAGCATACGCCTGCCCATACCATAACCCCACCGCCACCATCGGCCACACGATCCACAACGTTGACATGCAAACTGCTCACCCACACAACGCCATACCTGCTGTCTGCCATCTGCCCTGTAGAGTGAAAACCAGGATTCATGGGTGAAGAGAACACCTCTCCAAAGTGCCAGATGCCATCGAATATGAGCATTTGCCCACTCAAGTTGGTTACGATGACGAACTGCAGTCAGGTGGAGACCCCGATGAGGACGACGAGCAGCAGATGAGTCTCCCTGAGAAGGTTTCTGACAGTTTGTTTAGAAATTGTTTGGTTATACAAACCGATTGTTGCAGCAGCTGTCCGGGCGGCTGGTCTCAGATGATCTTGGAGGTCAAGATGCTGGATGTGAAGGTCCTGGGCTGGTGTGGTTACACGTGGTCTGCGGTTGTGCGGCCGGTTGGATGTACTGCCAAATTCTCTGAAACGCCTTTGGAGACAGCTTATGGTAGAGAAATGAACATCCAATTCAAGGGCAACAGCTCTGGTGGACATTCCTGCAGTCAGCATGCCAATTGCACGTTCCCTCAAAACTTGCAATATCTGTGGCATTGGGCTGTGTGATAAAACTGCACATTTTAGAGTGGCCTTTTATTGTGGCCAGCCCAAGGCACACCTGTGCAATAATTATGCTGTCTAATCAGCATCTTGATATGCCACACCTGTGAGGTGGATGGATTATCTCGGCAAAGGGGAAGTGCTCACTAACACAGATTTAGACAGATTTGTGAACAATATTTGAGAGCAATAGGCATTTTGTTTACATAGAAAAAGTTGTAGATCTTTGAGTTCAGCTTATGATAAATAGGGGCAAACACAAAAGTGTTATGTTTATAATTTTGCTCAGTGTATAATAGAGGTATGAGGCACTGTGTATAATAAAGTGGCACGAGACGCGGTGTGTAATAGAGGCATGATGTATAAATGGTACGAGGCACTACTTGTAACAGAGGTATGGGGCAATGTGTGTAATAGTGATATAAGACACAATGTATAATAAAGCGGTATGAGATAATTCATATACTAGAGATATGAGGCACTGAGTATAATTAAGTGGTATGAGACACCGTATGTAAAAGAGGCATAATGTATAATAAAGCAGTATAATAGAGAGGTACGAGACACTGTGGGGTTGATTTACTAAAGCTGGAGAATGCAAAGTCTGGTGCAGCTCTGCATAGAAACTAATCAGCTTCCAGTTTTTATTGTCAAAGCTTAATTGAACAAGCTGAAGTTATTATCTGATTGGCTACCACGCAGAGCTGCACCAGATTTGGCACTCTCCAGTTTTAGTAAATGAACTCCATTGCATAATAGCAGTATAGGACATGGTTTATAATAGAGCAGTATGAGACGCTGTGAGTAATAGAGGTATGAGGCACAGTGTATATTAAAGGTATAAGACTTTCCACATAATAGAGGTTTGAAGGCAATATTTAACAGATATTAGGCAATGAGTGTAATGGAAATTAAATGTGTAATATAGACTTTTGAGGCACTCATGTAATAGAGAGGCATGATGCACTGCATGTATTACTAAAGCACAAGGCACTGTGTATAGTAGAAGGGCATGAGGCACTAAGCATGAGGAACTACATCTGATAAAGTCATAAGAGACTGGGCACAATAGATAGGCATACGGCACTACTTGTAATATAGAGGCATAAGGCACTACTTGTACTATAGAGGCATAAGGCACTACTTGTGATATAGAGGCATAAGGCACTACTTGTGATATAGAGGCATAAGGTACTACTTATGATATAGAGGCATAAGGCACTGCTTGTGATATAGAGGCATAAGGCACTACTTGTAATATAGAGGCATAAGGCACTACTTGTGATATAGAGGCATAAGGTACTACTTATGATATAGAGGCATAAGGCACTGCTTTTGATATAGAGGCATAAGGCACTACTTGTGATATAGAGGCACAAGGCACTGCTTTTGATATAGAGGCATAAGGCACTACTTGTGATATAGAGGCATAAGGCACTACTTGTGATATAGAGGCATAAGGCACTGCTTTTAATATAGAGGCATAAGGCACTACTTTTGATATAGAGGCATAAGGCACTACTTTTTATATAGAAGCATAAGGCACTACTTTTGATCTAGAGGCATAAGGCACTACTTGTGATATAGAGGCATAAGGCACTGCTTTTGATATAGAGGCATAAGGCACTGCTTTTGATATAGAGGCATAAGGGATTACTTGTGATATAGAGGCATAAGGCACTGCTTTTAATATAGAGGCATAAGGCACTACTTTTGATCTAGAGGCATAAGGCACTACTTTTTATATAGAAGCATAAGGCACTACTTTTGATCTAGAGGCATAAGGCACTACTTGTGATATAGAGGCATAAGGCACTGCTTTTGATATAGAGGCATAAGGCACTACTTGTGATATAGAGGCATAAGGCACTACGTGTAATATAGAGGCAAAAGGCACTACTTGTCATATAGAGGCATAAGGCACTACTTGTGATATAGAGGCATAAGGCACCACTTGTGATATAGAGGCATAAGGCACCACTTGTGATATAGAGACATAAGGCACTACTTGTCATATAGAGGCATAAGGCACTACTTGTAATATAGAGGCATAAGGCACTAATTGTGATATAGAGGCATAAGGCACTACTTGTAATATAGAGGCACAAGGCACTACTTGTAATACAGAGGCATAAGTCAATTCTTGTGATATAGAGGCATAAGGCAATACTTGTGATATAGAGGCATAAGGCAATACTTGTGATATAGAGGCATAAGGCACTATTGTGATATAGAGGCATAAGGCAATACTTGTGATATAGAGGCATAAGGCACTACTTGTGATATAGAGGTATAAGGCACTAATTGTGATATAGAAGCATAAGGCACTACTTGTGATATAGAGGTATAAGGCACTACTTGTGATATAGAGGCAAAAGGCACTACTTGTCATATAGAGGCATAAGGCACTACTTGTGATATAGAGGCATAAGGCACCACTTGTGATATAGAGGCATAAGGCACCACTTGTGATATAGAGGTATAAGACATTACTTGTAAAATAGCGGCATAAGGCATTACTTGTGATATGAAGGCATAAGGCACTACCTGTGATATAGAGGCATAAGGCACTACTTATGATATAGATGCATAAGGCACTACTTGTGATATACAGGCGGTCTCCTAGTTACAAACATCCGACTTACAAATGACTCCTACTTACAAACAGAGGAAGACAACAGGAAGTGACAGGAAATCTACCCCTAGGAAGGGAAATTCACTCCTGTAAGAGTTACTATGGGAAAAAGGTGCCTCCATTGAAGCTTTATCACCAAGGTTTGTTTCCACAACAACCCAAAATTTTCAAAATCCAATTATCATTGGGACAGGAAGTGAGGGGAAATCTTCTGAACAGAAACATAGACAGCAAAGCAAACATTACAGGGATGTTACCCCTCCCCTATGCTATCCAAAAAGCTTAAAAATATTTTTTTTGGCTAAAGCTACACTTAAAAAAAGTACCTGTTCCCACAAACAAATTCAACTTAAGAACAAACCTACAGTCCCTATTTTTTTTGTAACCCGGGGACTGCCTGTAGAAGCATAATGCACTACTTGTGATATAGAGGCATAAGGCACTACTTGTGATATAGAAGCATAAGGCACTACTTGTTATATAGAGGCATAAGGCACTACTTGTGATATAGAGACATAAGGCACTACTTGTGATATAGAAGCATAAGGCACTACTTGTTATATAGAGGCATAAGGCACTACTTGTGATATAGAGGCATAAGGCACTACTTGTGATATAGAGACATAAGGCACTACTTGTGATATAGAGGCATAAGGCACTACTTGTGATATAGAGGCATAAGGCACTACTTGTGATATAGAGGCATAAGGCACTACTTGTGATATAGAGACATAAGGCACTACTTGTGATATAGAGGCATAAGGCACTACTTGTGATATAGAGACATAAGGCACTGCTTTTGATATAGAGGCATAAGGCACTACTTGTGATATAGAGGCATAAGGCACTACTTGTGATATAGAGACATAAGGCACTGCTTTTGATATAGAGGCATAAGGCACTACTTGTGATATAGAGACATAAGGCACTACTAGTGATATAGAGACATAAGGCACTACTTGTGATATAGAGGCATAAGGCATTATAAACAATACAGAAGTATAATGCACTTCATGCCTTAGAGAGGCATGTGGCACTGTGTGCTGTGATGTGCGGTGCGAAGTAAAGGACTCCGAAACATTGCATTTGATAGGGAGGTGTGAGGAACCATGCATAGTAAAGATATCCAAAGCACTGCGGGTAATGGAGAGGCACTGTGAGAAGTAGAAAAGGTAAGGGGCACTGCATTTAATATAGAGGCATAAGGCACTGAAAGTGATACAAAGATGTAAGGCACTGCATGAAAAAGGAAGGCAATAAAGCTGTATGTAATAGAGAGGTAATGAAGTCTTTTTATAATAAAAAGGGGGTGAAGGATTACAAGAGACATCACACTAGACAAGCAATAGAGAGGTATGAGGCACTGAGCATAATAGAGAGATATGAGACAATGCATTTATTTCCTTAGGTTTTTAATTAATTCATGAAAGCTAAAAATGGTCTCTCCCTGGATATTTTTGTGATCTTTCCAATTTTCTGGATGAAAAGCCACATTTGCAAAGCCTTTTTGCATTTCAGTGAGGTCTCTCCACCCTCTGGTTAGTTTGTATGCTTTGTCTTTAGACAAGGGGGTGTCTACGTAGTATGTAGGGTTTGTATCACAGTCCTGTTATATTTATGAAGATGAGATGGATTTGGGACATCTGAAGTGTGGGATGCATGGACTCTCTGATGTAGAAGGAGGTAAGAACTGCGAGTAAAGTTTTTCCCGCACTCTGAACAAGAATAGGGCCGCTCCCCGGTATGCGTTCGCTGGTGGCTAGTCAAGGCTGACTTCTTAGTAAAACATTTTCCGCACTCCATACAAGAATACGGCTTCTCTCCCGAATGGATTCTCTGGTGAGTCACAAGGTTGGTGCTATGGGAAAAACGCCTCCCGCACTCCGAACAAGAGTAAGGCCTTTCCCCCGTGTGAGTCCGTTGGTGGCTGACCAGCATCGACTTCCGATTAAATGATTTCCCGCACTCCGCACAGGAATATGGCTTCTCCCCTGAGTGGGCACGCAAGTGCTTCATGAGTGTTGACCTTTGGGCAAAACACTTCCCGCAGTCTTTGCATGCAAACGGCTTTTCTCCGGTGTGAGTCCGTAGGTGCTCTATGAGCAGCGACTTAAGCCGGAAGGACTTGTCACATTCGGGGCAGGTGTAGAGTTTCGGACTCGTGTGGATCAGCTGGTGCTTCACCAGCTGCTCCTCCCTGCCAAAAAACTTCCCGCACTGCAAACAGGGCAGAGAATGGGGCCCTTTGTACATCAGTTGGTGTCTGAGGAACTCCGAGCTGCTGGTGAAGACGCTTCGGCACTGGTCACAGCTGTAGGTCTTTGTCTCCAGGCCTTGTGTTGGTGGCCATGATGGACAGCTTGTCTGAGTTTTTCTTTGATTTTCATCTCTGAACATGATAACGCAATTTTCACTTCCTTCTGGAAGGCGTCTGTGTTGGGCCTGGGTGTCAGTCCATGGTAGTTCCAGAGGATCTTTACCTTCTGAAGATGGTTCTTCTTTCATATTAAAAGATAAGTGGTCTATCTCAAGAGTGGCATCGCCCAACTCCTCCTTAACGTGAGTCAGCAACACAAGTCCCTCGATCCCATTATGAGGCAATGGTCGAAATGCGTCGTTCTGACAGTCTCCTCCATGGAGGTCTTCCACCTTTATGTTGTCCTTCATACAGCATATCTCGGTATTAACACCTCTGTCTTCTAAAGAGTCTCTTTCCTCTTTTACAGCTCCGTGCATCTGTAGCATCTCAGCTCCTTCAGACGAATCTGTTAAGTAGAAATATGTTTCAGTAACAAATATATTAAGGATTACCCCACATTGGTAGAAACTCTCTTACTTGTGGCCATAAATGAAACTTAGCGCTTGTTTACACTTGCTTTAACCACTTCAGCCCCAGAACCTTTTTTTACATTTGTTGTTTACAAGTTAAAATCTTTTTTTTTGCTAGAAAATTACTTAGAACCCCCAAACATTACATATTGTTTTTTGTCAAACACCCTAGAGCAGGGTTTCTCAACCAGGGTTCCTCCAGAGGTTGCTAGGGGTTCCTTGAGCAATGGCCAATTTCTACCTCTCAGATAAATTCCCAATGACACCATTGATCTTTTTAGCTATCTGTAAGGGGGTAATTCTTCCCAATGACCACAAGTGTAAGGAGCATTCTTCCCATTGACCATCACACCAATGTATCATGAGTTGTAGATATAGTAATTTTTATCAGGGGTTCCCTGAGACTGTAAAGTTTTTTTAAGGGTTCCTCTGTGTTCAAAAGGTTGACAAAAGTTGCCCTAGAGAATAAAATGGAGATAGTTGCAATACTTTTTGTCACACGGTATTTGCGCAGTGGTCTTTCAAGCGCGATTTTTTGGGAAAAGATTTACTTTTATGAGATAAAAAATAAGACGGCAGTAAAGTTAGCCCAATTTTTTTGTATATTGTGAAAGAGGATGTTACGCCGAGTAAATAGATACCAAACGTGTTACGGCTGAAAATTGCGTACACTCGCGGAATGGCGACAAAAATCTTCATAGGTGACGCTTTAAAAAATTACTGTTAATAGGTTAGAGTCACAGAGGAGGTCTAGTGCTGGAATTTTTGCTCACTCTGGCGATCGTGGCGATATCTCACATGTGTGGTTTGAACACCGTTTTCATATGCGGGCATGACTTACGTATGCATTTTCTTTGCTACGCGAACTCGCGGGGACGGTTGCGCTTTAAATTTTTTTCTTTTTTAATTAATTAATTTTTTTTAGCAATGTTCCTTTTTTATTGCTATCACATGGAATGTAAACATCCCTTGTGATGGTAATATATGGTGACAGGTACTCTTTATGGAGGGATGGGGGGGTCTAAAAGACCTCCCATCCCTCCTTTACACTTCACAGTATTCAGATCGCCAAAAACGGCGATTCTAAATATTGTCATTTTTTTATAACCAGCGCTGTTAGCCGCCAATTAAACCGGAAGTGACGTTTCTTCCGGAATTACACGAAGGAGACCCAAACTGAGCTGATTCCGGCTTTCTTCAGGTCTCCACACAGTGGCCGGACGTGCCGGATCAGAACTCTGGTCTCCCGGTAGGACGGGGAAGGAGGGGGGAATGCCCCCTCCCGCGGCACGGGATAACGGCCCAGCGGTTCCTGTGCCGGATCGGCCGTTATCGCCAGATAGCAGATCGCCCGCTCTAAAAAACGGTACCGGGGAACAGCCTGTAGCTGCAGGCTATACCCCGATACATCCACTTAAAGCTGCCACCGTTTATAAACGGCGTTTTGTGTTAAGTGGTTAAAATGTGGCCTTTGACACACTTTTTTAAAGCACTCTAAATGCCAATTAAAGCGCCTGTCACTAAATACAATTTTTACCTTACAGTCCTGTTTACACGTTGCATATGCTCCGCTTCACAAATTATCCACCATGTCACTTTCTTGGTGCTTCAAAGCGTCTCCAAAGCCTTCATAGAAATCTATGACAATGCTCACTTACAGCACATTCAACATCTGAGGGGCTTTTATTCAGCAGAAGCTTTGTTTTGGAGGTATTGCAGGTATGAGATATCCCAGGATGCACTGGGAAACCAAATAGTGAACAGGAAATATGCCGTCAGCAGTCACTTCCAGTTTATGTGAATATATTCTGGGAGTGTCTGGTGCAGACGTCACATCTGGTGTGCAGTGTGGAACAGCAGGAAGGTGAGCGGGGTCCGGACTGGAGCTGAGCAACTAGCAGACGTCGCACGTGGTGTGTAACTTGGGAACGCTATAGCAGAAGGTGAGCGGGGACCAGAGAGAGAAGACTGAGTGGCAAAGGATCAGCAGAGCTGGGGGACTGGAGCAGGAGAAACTGGCAGATGTCACACATGGTGAGCAGCATGGGAGCAATATAGCGGGAGGTGAGTGGGGATGGGAGAGAGAGAAGCATTACAAAACCAGGGGATCAGCAGAGCTGGGGCTTACTATTAAGTGGGGGATCAGCAGAACTGGGGGTACTACTAAGCGGAGATAAGCAGAGCTGGGGGTTACTACTGAGTGTTGGATCTGTTGAACAAGGGTACTAATGAGATGGGGATCTGCTGAGCAGGGGTTTTAATGAGCTGGCGATCTGTTGAGTGGGGGTGGTACTAAGGCAGGATTCTACTGGGCCCCTTTAAAACAAAAGGAAGGCAACACACACAGGGAATTTGTCACGCTTCAGTAAAGCTTCAAAAACACATCATAAAAGCAAGTTGAAGTGGTAGGCACTTTAATGTATGTTCAAGTTGAAGCAAGTGTAAATGTGCCCTTATAGTGGAACTAAGAATAAAACTTGCAAACAGGCAGGATCTTTACTGCAGAATAGACATGTAATGTCTGTTTAGTAATGTATGCATGGGGTGGATTTCAAAAGTTGGTGGTGTAAAACCTGGAAAAAAAATCCTACAACCATTAATTCTAGGCCTAGTTGACCTCTTGCATTATGGATACTACCATGCTTCCTTCTTTTATATAGATAAGAATAATGAACTATATCTTACCCGGTGACGTGAGGGGCAGCTGATCCTCCATCATGACGTCCTTGTAGAGATCCTTGTGTCCTTCTAAATACTCCCACTCCTCCATGGAGAAATAGACAGTGACATCCTGACACCTTATAGGAACCTGACACACACAATGATACAGTCACCATCCAGACACATCCCTTGTCTGTTACTGGATAATGTCCCAGAATTCCCAGCACCGCTCACCTCTCCTGTCAGCAGACCAATGATCTTCTGGGAGGCTTCTAGGATCTTCTTGTGGTTGTGTCCAGGAGGAAGGTGCATGGTGGGGATTTGGCCCTTCCTCAATTCACTCCCAGATGATTTCCTAACTACCATGAAATTCTGCAGAAGAGAACAAAAATTATATGTTTGAATTACCATCAATAGTATTCCGAAATCCTCCTCACCTCTCAGGTCAGGTCTGTGTTTTATTAATAGAGATAACAGTGATGTCATGTGACCTCCCAGAATCCTCCTCACCTCTCCGGTCAGGTCTGTGTTTTATTAATAGAGATAAGAGTGATGTCATGTGACCTCCCAGAATCCTCCTCACCTCTCCGGTCAGGTTCTAAAGCCGCCCCCACCCCAAAAAAAACCCTGCAAAGCAAAAGCATATTGAGCTAGTATGCAGCACATACTAGCTCATTATGAAACACTTACCTCGGAACGAAGCTGTTGCAGCGGTCTCGGCACACCGCTGTGGCCGGCGACATCATTCTTCCGGGTATGCGGCTCCGTCCAATCACAGCGCGGGCTCCAGCGATGTGATTGGCGGAGCCGCGCTGACGTCACTCCCGCGCATGCGCACGGGAGCCGTCATTTACGGCACGAATACAGAAGAAATGGCACCCTGGGTTACCCCGGGTGCCGATTCTTCACTGTGCATGTGCCAATGACGTCGGCACATGCAGATACAGGGGATATCTCCTAAACCGTACAGGTTTAGGAGATATTTCCTGGACCTACAGGTAAGCCTTATTGTAGGCTTACCTGTAGTTTAAAGTGGTTGTCATGACTTGACAACCACTTTAATAGAGATAAGAGTGATGTCATGTGACCTCCCAGAATCCTCCTCACCTCTCCGGTCAGCTCTGTGTTTTATTAATAGAGATAAGAGTGATGTCATGTGACCTCCCAGAATCCTCCTCACCTCTCCGGTCAGCAGGTAGATGATCCCCAGGGTGAGGTCTAATATCCTCCTGTTAATGTGACCATGATCCTCGTCCATCCTCAGTGGATCGGTCAGCTCTCTTATCTATATTCTGTGTACAGAAAAGCAGAAGGAAAAGTTTCCTTATTTCAGAATGATCCTGATGATCCATCTGTGAGACCGTCGCTGGTAGCACAATAATTAAAGTCATGTTAGTTCAGTTTGCATCCCAGGGATTGCTGCTTGGTAGTACAGGATGTCAGGCCAATGTGTGGCACACCGTACTCCTGTAGTCAGCTTTGCCGACACCCCCTCCCCAGCCCGGCTCTGTTGACTGACAGCAACTCCAGCTGCAGAGAACTGAAACATCTAGGGTTGCCACCTCATCCCTTTAAACCTGAACACATATGAATTACACAGGTTGTTCTGAGGCTAATTTAATGCAGATGAGGCACCAAGTGAGTTTAATTACCACCTTAATCAGCCACAGAACAACCTGTGTAATTAATATGTGTTCAATTTTAACTGCTTCCACACCACGCGCAGAATATTTACTCCGGCAGTGTGGATGCTTCCCGCGAATCGCTGTAAATAAACGGTTTGTGGAGTGGCCGCTAGGGGGCACGTGCCCACTGTACTCCGGAGGAGTGTGCCTGCGGCTCATGCAGACCCGATGTCCGCCGGCGAGCCGCGATGAGCAGCCACAGCAAAAGAATGGGGAACCGCCAATGTAAACACGGCGGTTCCCCGCTCTGTCAGTGCTGGCATAGGAGATACTGATCCCTGTCACTGGGATCAGTTAGATCTCTTATGCCCCTGACAGCCCAGCCCCCTCACAGTTAGAACACGCCTAGGGAACACAGTTAACCCCTAGATCTCCCCCTGCAGGTTAACCCCTTCACTGCCAATGACATTTATACAGTAATCAGTGGACATTTAAATTTCTGATCGCTGTATAAATGCCAATGGTCCCAAAAAAGTGTCAAAAATGTCCGACATGTCCGCTGCAATATTGCAGTACCGCTAAAAATCGCAGATCGCCGCCATTACTAGTAAAAATAAATAAATAAATAAAAACCCCAGAAATGATTTCTCATCATCCGTAAACGCGGCTACTTTTGCGCAAACCAATCAATAAACGCCGATTGCGATTTTTTTTTTACCAAAAATATGAGGAAGAATATAAATCGGCCAAAACTGATGAAAAAAATGTTTTTTTATATTTTTTTGGGGGATTTGTATATTTGCAAAAAGTAAGAAATTTGTTTGTTTTTTTTTTGCAAAATTGGCACTTTTCTTTTGTTTATAGCGGTGATCAGAAAGGACGCAGAGGGGATCAAATACCACCAAAAGAAAGCTCTATTTGTGGGGAAAAAAGGGTGCAAATTTAGTTTAGGTGCAACGTCGCACGACCGCGCAATTGTCAGTTAAAAGGACTCAGCGCCGAATCGCAAAAAGTGCTCTGGTCCTAAAGTGTGAAATCTTTCCGGGGCTGAAGTGGTTAAAGGGATGAGGTGGCAACTCTCTGCTAAGGATGGGCTCGGGCGTGTTCGCAAGTGCCCGTGCCCGCCAGGAAGTGAGCCCTGCACTGCGCTAATCACAGGCAGGGAGACATTTCCCCGTTGTGCGGATGCAGCGATCGGGGAAATGTCTCCCTGCCTGTGATTAGCACAGCGCCGGGTTCACTTCCTGGCGGGCATGGGCACTTGCGAACACGCCCGAGCCCATCCTTAATCTCTGCACTCCTGCAATAGGGGAGAGGGATGGAAAAGGGAGATTGTGCGCACGGTCACGTGACCGAGGAGTGAAACCTCAATAAAAAGCATAAAACTTCTTATTCAACTAGATGTTGTTTGTTGTACAAAAAACAAAGCAGTCTATGCAGCCTAAAACACATAAATAAAGTACAACTTACCAGATAAATCAGCAGTCAACCCATCACTGAAAGAGAGCCCAGCACTTCCTGTTTTTTGTTTTGCTTTTTCCTGTTTTTTGCGTTCCACCACACATCCTGTCTCTCTCACTTATGCGTTCCAAGAGCCTCTGCTCAGCATTGCCATCTAGAGATGAAATTTGCAAACTGCACTGTGTTTTTCTAGTGTGTGCACATACGCCACCTGGTGTCTATTTGTAGGAACTGTAGATAGAAGTCCACACAATCGAATAAGATCTTTGATAGGGTGATATTCAGACTTTTCCCTGTCAGTTATGTCTATCTTAAACTCAACACATTCTACAGTCCACGCATTGGTGGGATTAATGGGTTTGGAAGCACAGAGACTAGCCGGATTGATATTGACACATTCTGGCAGATATTTGAGAATTTCCCACTCTGTCAGCCCCATCTATCTATCTATCTATCTATCTATCTATCTATCTATCTATCTATCTATCTATCCACACACATATATGTGTGAGAGAGAGAGAGAGAGAGAGAGAGAGAGAGAGAGAGAGAGAGAGAAAGAGGGACTGGGCACTGGGTGTAATAAAGAAGGATAGGGTATTATATGTGTATAGAGGCACCAGGCATATGTATGTGTGATATGGTTACCCAGTGTGTAGTATGGAAGCAAAGCATTGCATTTAACAGAGAACACAGTGTGAAGAATTACATGTAGTAGAAGTATGATGCACTGCATGTACTACAGAGGCATGTGGCACTGTGTATAGAAAAGAGGTGACAGGCCATATATATATATATATATATATATATATATATAATGAAGATGTGAAAGGTGCTGGGTGTGTATAAATGTATGAGACACTGTTGTACAATGTAATATAGAGGCATCAGGCACTATGTATAATAAGGAAGGATGCAGTGTGAGGAATTCTGTTTAGTAGAAGCATAATGCACTGCATGTACTACAGATTCTGTGTACAGTAAGGAGGTGACAGGCCATATATAGAATGAAGGTGTGTAAGGTACTGCATGTGCATAGAGGTATGAGGCACTGTCTTAATATAGAAGGATTAGGCACTGTGTTTAATAAAGAAGGATGAGGTACAATGTGTGTATGCATCAGGCACTATGTATAATAAGGAAAAATGCAGGAATTCTGTGTAGTAGAAGCATAATGCACTGCATGTACTACAGATTCTGTGTACAGTAAAGAAGTCACAGGCCATATATAGAATGAAGACGTTTATAGTGCTGAATGTGCATAGAGGTACGAGGAACTGTCAAATAGAGAGAGAGTAGGCACTGTGTGTAATAAGGAACGATGAGGTACTGTGCTTATAGAGGCATCAGGCACTGTGTGTAATACAGAAGGATAAACTACTGTATGTTTATAGAGGCTTCAGGCACTGTGTGTAATAAGGAAGGATGTGTGAGGATTACTTCTAGTAGAAGCATGATGCACTGCATATACTACAGAGGTCTATGCACTGTGTACAGTTAAGAAGTGACAGGCTATATATATATATATATATACAGTGTCTCACAAAAGTGAGTACACCCCTCACATTTTTGTAAATATTTTATTCTATCTTTTCATGTGACAACACTGAAGAAATGACACTTTGCTACAATGTAAAGTAGTGAGTGTACAGCTTGTATAACAGTGTAAATTTGCTGTCCTCTCAAAATAACTCAACACACAGCCATTAATGTCTAAACCACTGACAACAAAAGTGAGTACACCCCTAAGTGAAAATGTCCAAACTGGGCCCAAAGTGTCAATATTTTGTGTGGCCACCATTATTTTCCAGCACTGCCTTAACCCTCTTGGGCATGGAGTTCACCGGAGCTTCACAGGTTGCCCCTGGAATCCTCTTCCACTCCTCCATGACGACATCACAGAGCTGGTGGATTTTAGAGATCTTGTGCCCCTCCACCTTCCATTTGAGGATGCCCCACAGATGCTCAATAGGGTTTAGATCTGGAGACATGCTTGGCCAGACTATCACCTTAACCCTCAGCATCTTGGAGGTGTGTTTGGGGTTGTTATCATGTTGGAATACTGCCCTGCGGCCCAGTCTCTGAAGGGAGGGGATCATGCTCTGCTTTAGTATTTCACAGTACATGTTGGCATTCATGGTTCCCTCAATGAACTGTAGCTCCCCAGTGCCGGCAGCACTCATGCAGCCCCAGACCATGACACTCCCACCACCATGCTTGACTGTAGGCAAGACTTGTCTTTGTACTTCTCACCTGGTTGCTGCCACACACGCTTGACACCATCTGAACCAAATAAGTTTATCTTGGTCTCATCAGGCCACAGGACATGGTTCCAGTAATCCATGTCCTTAGTCTGCTTGTCTTCAGCAAACTGTTTGCAGATTTTCTTGTGCATCCTTAGAAAAGGCTTCCTTTTGGGACGACAACTATGCAGACCAATCTGATGCAGTGTGTGGCGTATGGTCTGAGCACTGACAGGCTGACCCTCCACCCCTTTCAACCTCTGCAGCAATGCTGGCAGCACTCATACATCTATTTCCCAAAGACAACCTTTGGATATGATGCTGAGCACGTGCACTCAACTTCTTTGTTCAACAATGGCGAGGCCTGTTCTGAGTAGAACCTGTCCTGTTAAACCCCTGTATGGTCTTGCCCACCGTGCTGCAACCCAGTTTCAGGGTTTTGGCAATCTTCTTATGGCCTAGGCCATCTTTATGTAGAGCAACAATTTTTTTTTCAGATCCTCAGAGAGTTCTTTGCAATGAGGTGCCATGTTGAACTTCTAGTGACCAGTATGAGAGAGTGAGAGCGATAACACCAAATTTAACACACCTGCTCCCCATTCACACCAGAGACCTTGTCACGCTAATAAGCCACATGACACCGGGGAGGGAAAATGGCTAATTGGGCCCAATTTGGACATTTTTACTTAGGGGTGTACTCACTTTTGTTGCCAGTGGTTTAGACATTAATGGCTGTGCGTTGAGTTATTTTGAGGAGACAGCACATTTACACTGGTATACAAGCTGCACACTCACTACTTTACATTGTAGCAAAGTGTAATTTCTTCAGTGTTGCCACATGAAAAGATATAATAAAATATTTACAAAAATGTGAGGGGTGTACTCACTTTTGTAAGAAGTGTATATGACGTGTCAGGTGCTGTATGTGTTTGAGGCACTGTCCTAATACAGAGGTATTAGGCACTAAGCGTTATAAGGATAAGGTAATACTTGTGTATAAAGGCATCAGGCACTTTGTGTAACAGAGAAGGCATTGCAAGTAACAGAGATAGAATGAGATGCATGTAACATTCATATAAAGGTCATTCACACCACAATGAAAAGTGCATTTTTGTCTTCAAACTTTTTATTGATGTATGAAAATTCTACATTTTGTTCTTTGTGTTTATTTATTTTTTTTTTTTTTTGGATTTTCTTAATCTTTTTGGATGGAAAACTCGACAAAGGTTTTTTTTTTACATTCTAATATTACACCAATGACTCATTACTGACAAGAATTCTATAATCTACAGTCACCTTGGCTGGTCTCTCCTCTAAGCCCTCTGACTGATAATGCCCTTTATGCTTTGTATTTTGGAAGCAGGGTTTGTAGGGTTGATTTTGAATTCTTGTTTTATTTGTGAAGGTGAGGTGAGCATGGGGCAGCCATTAAAGAGGGAAGAGGAGGATAACATTTTAAGTTATTTAGTAGTGTTAACTCAAAGAACACAACAAACATTTCAAGTGGAAAAAAAACCCCAACAATCTTGCAGTGGGTCTCCTAACTGGTTTTGGGAGTCTCTAAGGAGTGAAGTTTCCTGTGCTGAACAAGGTGATAACTGCGGGTAAAGCCTTTCCCACACTCCGAACAAACGTAAGGCCGTTCCCCAGTATGTGTTCGCTGGTGGCTGGTCAGGGACGACTTCAGAGAAAAGCATTTCCCACACTCTGAACAGGCATAGGGCTTCTCCCCTGAATGGATTCTCTGGTGGGAACGGCGGTTTGTGCTACTGGAGAAACACTTCCCGCACACGGCACAAGCGTAAGGCCGCTCCCCAGTGTGAGTCCGCTGGTGGCTGATCACCATCGACTTCCGACTGAAGGACCTCCCGCACTCCGAACAGGAGAACGGCTTCTCCCCGGTGTGAGACTGCACGTGTTTCACGAGCGACGACTTCTGGGCGAAACACTTCCTGCAGTCGTGGCACGGGAACGGCTTTTCCCCTGTGTGAATGCGCAGGTGGACCACGAGCGTCGACTTTTGCTGAAAGGACTTTTCGCATTCAGGGCAGGTGTATGGTTTCAGGCTTCGGTGGATGCGCTGATGCCTTATCAGGTTCTTCTGCTTGCTGAAAAACTTCCCGCAGTCCGAGCAGGACAGGGAATGGGGCCCTTTGTACATCAACCGGTGTTTAAGGAATTCGGAGCTGCTGGTAAAGACGCTTTCACACCCGTCGCAGCCGTAAGTCTTCATCTCCAAGCTTTGTGAAGGGGGCTGGGACGGACAGGATGGCAGAGTTAGACTTTTAGTCCCGTTCCCACACATTTTGAAGGAACTTCCTGTTCCTTTCTGTATGCTCCTGTCTTCTGCCTGGGAGTCAATCTGTGGTTTGTGTTCCGGAGGAAGTCCAACTTCCGAAAATAATTTATTTTTAATAGGAAAAGAAAATTGGTCAATCCCAACGGACCCCTCCTTAACATGATTAAATGGTGCAAGTCTTTCTGTCCTGGGGACATTCCTATTTTGAGACGATAGACAGGCTGCTTGAATAATTCTTTCAATACCTTTCTCGCAAATTTTATAGGCGCTTCCTGTTCCTTTCTGTATGCTTCTGTCTTCCGCCTGGGAGTCAATCTGTGGTTTGTGTTCCCAAGGAAGTCCAACTTCTGAAAATAACTTCTTTTTAATAGGAAAAGAAAATTGGTCAATCTTAACTGACTCCTTCTTAAGGTAAGTAAATGGAACAAGTCTCTCCGTACCAGGAATGTTTTTATTTTGAGATGATGAACAGGCTGCTTGAATAATCCTTTTAGTCCCATTCCCGCACATTATATAGGAGTTTTTTGGTCTATTCCTGTCTTTGGCCTGGGAGTCGATCTGTGGTTTGTGTTCCCCAGGAAGTCCAACTTCTGAAAATAATTTTTTTTCAATAGGAAAAGATAAATAGTCAATCTCAACAGTGGCCAAGTCCAACTCTCTCTTAATGCGAGTAAATGGCGCAAGTCTCTCGGAGATGTTCCCATTTTGGGATGATGGACAGGCAACTTGAAGAATTCCTTTAGATCCATTCCCACACATTTTATAGTCCCCATTTCCTTCCTGTACGCCTCCATCTATGGATTGGGAGTCGACCAGTATTTTTTGTTCTGGTGGATCATCATCTTCTGAAAATGTTCCCCCCTTAGAATGAAAAGACAATTTCTCTCTTTCAAGCTCTTCTTTGGTCGAGTCCTCCTTAATGGGAGTAGATAGCGCATGTATCTCAGCCCTGGGACCATTCTCACTTTGAGACAATGGTAGATACTGACAGTATCCTCCCGGTAGACCTCCTTCCTCCTTTGTATTAACACCCCCGTCCAACTCCTCTTTTATAGCTCCGTGACTCTGCGGCTCAACTCCTTCAGACAGATCTGTAAAATGGGAATAAGTTTTAGTTATGAGTCTGCTTAATTTCTGGTCATTAGTCGAAACTTTTGTACTTGTTTTCATATGTGTAACTCAACGGCTCATTGCTCAAACACCTAAAGCTCAGTAATCATGCTTGACAATAGAAGGTCAATAAAAGTGGCTGTGTCTCTGTTAACGTCATCTAGCTCAAGTTATAGATGTCTGTCATATAATGATGTTTCTTTATGATTGCCCAACTTGTGGTCCTTTAATGCTTGTTGTGTGGCCCAACAATACAAGTGAGTAGTGGGTGCTAAAAGCAAGGCCTGCCAGGCCATTTCATGTGACCCTTGCATCATTCCTGCAGCTGTAGCACCACCCTCGTCTCCACCCACACCATGTCTTAGCAGTCAGCAGCAGAGAGGAGGACAGATCTCCTCCTCGAGATCCTGCACTTCTCCATGTAGCCACAGAGAGGCTCATTTCTAAAACCCCCATCTCAGCAGTCAGCAACAGAGAGGAGGACAGAAGTCCTCCTCCAGATCCTGCACTTCTCTATGCGGCCACAGAGAGGCTCATTTCTGAGCCTCCCCATCTCAGCAGTCAATAGGAGGACAGAACTCTTCCAGATCCTGCTCTTGCAGATACGGAGGAGCTCATCTCAGCAGTCAGCAGCAGAATGGAGGACAGAACTACAGATCCTGCACCTCTCTGTCCAGTTGCAGCACCCCCTCGTCTCTCCCTCCCCTGGTCTCAGCATTCAACAGACTCTGGCACCTGACTCCAGCCTTCCTCTGGTCCTCCTCCAGACCCTGCACTTCCAGCATCCCAGCTCCACTCTTAGCTTCTTCACAACAGCAGAACAAGGTAAGGGGGTGCACTGTGATGTAAGAGAGGGTGGAGGACTCCTGACTTCGGATGGTGGTGGGGCTCTTGGGCATCTAGTCTTACAGATAAAACCGGCCCTTTGAAGGCAACCATAATGTTGATGTGGCCCGCAATGAAATTGAGTTTGACACCCCATTTGTAGAAGCTTTGGTTTCTAGAAGGACTGTAATAGCAGCAATCTCCTTTAGTCTCGTGTAACATATCGTTACGCTCTGACTATCACCTGTAGAATGTCCACAGTATTT
>BLSH010237663.1:957352-969826 GCA_018402905.1 Glandirana rugosa
AAGAGGAAAATGTACTTCCGGCCCAATTATATTGGGTCGTGTCTCAAGGGGGAATGTAGTCTCACACGTCCTAAGGGGGAAATGTCAAGTTCCCCCTTAAGACGCCTGGCACTACATTTCCTCCTGAGACTCCTGAGACTACATTCCCCCTTACGATACCTGAGACCACATTTCCCTTTGAGACTACATTTCCCCCAGTGGTCTCGGGGTGGAGGGAATGTGTTCTCGGGAGTCTCGAAGGGAACTGTAGTGCCAGGTCTCTCAACGGGGAATGTACTCTGAGGTGTCTAGAGGGGAAATGTAGTCTCAGGTGTACCAAGGGGGAATGTCACAAGAGACGTCTAACACTACATACTCTGTGGACTCTTGTGTAAGAGGGGGTTTCTGGTGACCAGAGACCCCATTACATACATCAGAGCTCCCCTTTACATCACAATCTGCAGAGAACACTGTAAGGGGGAACCATGTGGACTCTGATGTAAAGGGGAGATCTGTGGAGTCTCATGTAAGGGGCAACTCTCTGGACCGTGATGTCAAGGGAAGCTCTGAGGGCTCTTGTGTAAGGGAGGTGGGGCTCTGGTGACCCCCTTTACATCAGAGTTTCCCTTTACACCAGAGTCCATAGCATTCCCCCTTACATCAGAGTCCTCAGAGTCCTCCTTTACATCACGGTCCGCAGAATTCCCCCTTGAACTGTAAAGGGGGAATCCTGCACACTCTGATGTAAGGGGGAACTCTGTGCTGGGTTATATTAACCCGGCCTTCATGTAAAAGGAGAAATATGTTTCTTGCCTTTTCTTATACCTTAGGCACACAGCTAACCGCACTAGCTATACGTTTGTAGCGTAAACAGTTCCATACCAGGCCATTGTAAAATGACGCCAGCAGGAACACTCCGTCCCTCCAGGTGGACGTTACATGACGTCCATCCGGTCTCGCCGCTCCTGCACGCCCCCGGGGGCATGCAGTGCAGCGATCGGTGATGAGGCGTGTCCCTCAGGACACAGTCCATCCCCAATCAGGGTAAAGATTGGCTCTTTACCACGTGACCGGCTGTGACCAATCGCAGCCGGTCACAAATGTCAACAAGCGGCTGTAGTGCCGTGTGTGAGGAGGAGACCTGAAAAAAAAAAGTACAGTGATGTGCCTGATCTCCCCCCAAATAAAGAGGACCTGTCACCAGCTCATCAGAGTACCTGTCACCAGCTCATCAGAGGACCTGTCACCAGCTCATCAGAGTACCTGTCACCAGCTCATCAGAGGACCTGTCACCAGCTCATCAAAATACCTGAGTACCCATCACCAGCCCATCAAAATACCTGAGAACTTGTCACCAGCCCATCAGAGTACCTGTCATCAGCTCACCTGAGTACCCAAGTACCTGTCACCAGCCCATCACAGTACCCATCACCAGCTCATCCGAGTACCGGGGAACCTGTCACTAGCCCATCAGAGTACCCGAGCACCTGTCACCAGCTCATCAGAGTACCCGAGTACCTGTCACCAGCTCATCAGAGTACCGAAGAGCCTGTCACCAGCCTATCAGAGTACCCGAGTACCTGCCACCAGCCCATCAGAGTACCCAAGTACATGTCACCAGCTCATCAGAGTACCCGAATACCTGTCACCAGCCCATCAGAGTACCCGAATACCTTTCACCAGCTCACCAGAGTACCCGAGTACCTGTCTCCAGCCCATCAGAGTACCAAAGTACCTGTCTCAAGCCCATCACAGGACCCAAGTACCTATCTGCAGCCCATGCCTAATAGAATATATGTTGGGGTGTTTGCTTTCCAAAATGGGGTCATTTTGTGGGTAATTCCATTGTCCTGGTGCTCCAGGACCTTCAAAAGTGTGATGGTCATCAGGAAATTAGAAGTGTAATTTATGCTCCTAAAACGCCTGACTGTGCTCCCTACATGTTGGACCCCTCTATGTGGCCAGGCTGTGTAAAAGTCTCACACATGTGGTATCGCCATACGTAGGACGAGCAGCAGAATATATTTTGGGGGGTAATGTTTGCTATGTACATGCTATGTATTGGAAAAATTTTATAAATTGACAACTTTGTGTAAAAAAAATATGTTTTCATTTTCTTTCCACATTTTCCAAAAACTTGTGGAAAAAAAATTACACCTTGAAAAAAGACTCATAATGCCTCATAGAATATAGGTTGGGGTGTTTGCTTTCCAAAATGGGGTCATTTTGTGGGTAATTCCATTGTCCTTCTGCTCCAGGGCCTTCAGAAGTGTGATAGGTAGGAATGAAATTAGATGTCTGATTTATGTCCCTAGAACGCCTGAAGCTGCTCCCTGCATGTTGGGCCTCTCTATGTGGCCGGGCTGTGTAAAAGCCTCACACATGTGGTATCGCCATACTCGAGAGGAGTAGCAGAATGTATGTTGGAGTGTAATTGGAAGTATGCGCATACTGTGTGTGTGAGAAATAACCTGTTATTATGACACCACCAAAAGAAAGCTCTATTTGTGAGAAAAAAAAAGATAAATATTTAGTTTGGGTACAGTGTAGCATGACTGAGTAATTGTCATTCAAAGTGTGAGAGCGCTGAAAGCTGAAAATTGGTCTGGGCAGGAAAGGGGTGTAAGTGCCCTGTATTGAAGTAGTTAAATATTTATATTTGCATGGCAAACTGACACTTCAAAAAAGTTTTGGCTAACTTTTCTGAAGTGTCAGTAAAAATGTGGCTCAGCCAGTAAATATTTTGTGTTGTGTCAGTAAATTTCACTTTGGGAGGTTGGCAACTTTGCCCTAAGAAGTGCCACACAGCCATCGCTGAAGTGTATAGATGTAGAGCTGCAGTGCTTATAGGCCACAAAGAATGAAAATAACGGGAGCAACAGGATTTTATTCATCCATTTATACACAATGTCAAATTAACTTTTGTTTGTTTATGGTTCATAGGTTCAAACCAGAACTCCAGGCAGATAATACAGCTGAACTCCAGGCAAACAGATGAATACTCAGATAAAAAAAAACATATAGGGAAGATGTTTTACCTGCCAAAGGATGTGTATTTCTGTCCATCCAGTCCTGATATTTACACAGCTCTGCTACACAGCACAGACCAGTTCAGCAGAGCAGGAGAAAACAGTAAAAGCAACCTCCGGTGCTCAAATGTAGTGCTTAGAGCTTGGTAAGTTTTCCTCTTCTCCAACCTGTGGTCTTGCACTGTGATGCCTTACCAACCTCTTAGGACTATGGGAGTCCCTTCACAAGACAACAGACAGACGGTGCACTAGCCTGGCACATTACCTTCATATACACTTTATTAGTAAAATAAAAGCAATATACTCACAAATGCATAGTGTCAACCGACATTTCAGATAATCAAAATGCGACTGTTGTGTTTCAAGGGGCAACCCCTCTTTCTCAAGTCTCTGAGGAAGAAGGGTTACTCCCCGAAACACGTTAGTCATATTGGACGCTGAAGGGTCTTCCCCTAAGTAAAATAAAAGCAAGGAATAAACTCACAATCGCATTGGGGTTGATTTACTAAAACTGGAGAGTGCAAAATCTGGTGCAGCTGTGCATGGTAGCCAATCAGCTTATAATTTCAGCTTGCTCAATTAAGCTTTGACAAAAAATGTAAGCTGATTGGTTTCTATGCAGATCTGCGCCAGATTTTGCACTAGCGTCAACAGGCATATCAGATAATCAAGATGCGACTGTTGTGTTTCGAGGGGCAACCCCTTATTCTCAAACCTCTGAGGAAGAGGGGTTACTCCCAAAATCTGTTAGCCATATTGGACACTGAAGGTTTTTGCCCTTAGTAAAATAAAAGCAAGTAATATACTCTCAATCGCATTGGGGTTGATTTACTAAAACTGGATAGTGCAAAATCTGGTGCAGCTCTGCATGATAACCAATCAGCTTCTAACTTCAGCTTGTTCAATGAAGCTTTGACAATAAAACTTGGAAGCTGATTGGCTTATATGCAGAGCTGCACCAGATTTTGCACTCTCCTGCTTTGGTTAATCAACCCCATAGTGTCAACAGGCATATCAGATAATCAAGATGCGACAATCGCCAGATCTGCAACACTTAACTTATGGAATGGGGAAGACCCTTCAGCATCCAATATTTCTAACGTGTTTCAGGGGGCAACCCCTCTTTCTCAGCATCTTGAGAAAGAGGGGTTGCCCTTCGAAACACTACAGTCGCATCTTGATTATCTGATATGCCCATTGACACTATGCGTTTGTGAGTATATTACTTGCTTTTATTTTACTAATAAAGTGTATAAAGATGGTGAGGCGCTAGGCTGGTGCACCCTCTCTCTGTTGTCTTATAGTGTAGCAGAGGAGGAGACCTATTTTTCTCTGCTGGAGTTACAAGTCTTATCCCTCTTCCAGCCTGTGATTGGACAGTAAAAGGAGAAGCAACAGACTGATGAGCTTGTCACTCTGCTCTCTCCTCCTATGAGTTTGTCCCTTGATAGCATATAATTACTACAGCACAACTGACCGACTCCTTGTGCTGCTTCCTTCTATTTCTCCCAGTCTGATTTCTGATGTACAGGGACTGCAAGAGGCTGATATAAAGGATGTGATGCTTTCAGCTAGCTATGCATAGCACCCTACCGGCCCCTTTCACAGCCATGATCTGCTTGCATTGCATAGAGAAGCATAGAGACCCAGTATTGTTTGGTAATGGGGAAAGTCAAGTCACCAATTGAGCTCTGCTGACAGTGCTGTGTAGATCTCAGGACTGGGTGGACAGTTATAACTGTTCCCATATATGTATTTCAAATAAACATTTAGACTCAGAAATAAAGTTCTCAAAAGGTCTCTTAACCGATAAATTAGCTCTCTGACAAGTGGACTCTCCGGTGTCGCAGGAGGTTAGGACTGCGGGAGAAGCACTTTCCACACTCAGGACAAGAATAAGGCCGTTCCCCGGTATGAGTTCTTCGGTGGTTGACCAGCCCCCACTTATTAATAAAGGATTTGCCACACTCTCCGCACAAAAATGGCTTTTCTCCCAAATGGATTCTCTGGTGAACCCCTAGGTTGGCTCTATGGGTAAAAGACTTCCCGCACTCCTTACAAGAGTAAGGTCGCTCCCCGGTGTGAATTCGCTGATGGTAGATCAGCAATGACCTCTGGTAAAATGATTTCCCACACTCTGAACAGGTGTACGGCTTTTCCCCGGAATGGACTCTCTTATGAACAGTCAGATGACCACTCTGGGAATAACTCTTACCGCACTCTGAACAAGAATAGGGTTTCACTCCGGTGTGAGTTCTTTGGTGGCTTATCAGTAACGACTTCTGGGTGAAGGATTTCCCACACTCTGAACAAGTGTACGGCTTCTCCCCTGTATGGATTCTCTTGTGAACAGTCAGGTGTCCGCTATCGGAGAAACACTTCCCACACTCTGAACAAGAATAGGATTTCACTCCGGTGGAAGTTCTCTGATGGTTGCCCAACAAAGGATTTTGACTGACGGGTTCGTTATTATCAGGAGACGAATAGGGCTGTTCCTTGCAATGGGATTTCTGGTGAGAGATGAGGAGCGAGCTACAGGTAAAAAACTTTCCGCACTCAGAGCAGATGTAGGGCTCCTCCTCCGTAGGAGACTTCACAAAAGACTCATTCTCTGTTGGAATTTGGTGCTGGGTAACAAGGCTGGAACTGCTGCCGAAATTGTTTCCACTCTCCAAACACAAATATGCCTTCTCCCCGGAGTGAGAACTCAAGTGCTTCATGAACCTTGACCTCTGGTCAAAACACTTTCCGCATTTAGAGCAAATGTACGGCTCCTCCTCAGTAGGAGATTGTCCAAAGGGCCCATTCTCTGTTTGACTTTGGTGCTGGGTAACAAGGCCGGAACTGCTGCCAAAATCATTCCCACCCTCCAAACACAAGTATGCCTTCTCCTCGGAGTGAGAACCCAAGTGTTTCATGAGCGTTGACCTCTGGTCAAAACACTTCCCGCACTCGGAGCAGATGTAGGGGTCCTTCTTGGTAGGAGACGTCACAAAGGGCTCATTCTCCCTGTGACTTCGGTGCCGGGTAACAAAGCCGAAACTACTGCCGAAATTATTCCCACTCTCCGAACACAAATATACCTTCTCCCCGGAGTGTGTCCTCAAGTGTTTCATGAGCGTCGGTCTCTGATCGAAACACTTCCCGCACTCTTTGCACGCAAAAGACCTCTCCTTGATATTAGTGCACTGGTGCTCTACAAGCAGCGACTTCAACCTAAAAGACATCCCACACTTAGAGCAGGTGTACGGTTTTGACCTTGCATGGATTTGTTGATGTGTCTCCTCGTTGTCGAAAAACTCACCGCACTCCCAATGAGGCCCTTTGCACGTAGGCTGGTGTTGGAGGAAGTCAGAACTGCTGGTGAAGACGCTTCCGCACCCGTCACAGCTGTGCGTCTTTGCCTCCGGGCTCTGAATTGAGAGCTGGGAAGGACTACCTGGTTCAATTATTCTTTCAGCTTCATCTCCATTCTCAGTTCCATTGGTGGTTCCTTCTTCTTCGGTTGGTGGCTTTTCTTCCAAATAATCTTCATCATCCGAAAACTGGTTCTCTTTAATCTGATAAGATAAATGGCTTGTCTCAAGAGTAGCCTGGTCCGACTCTTCTTTACTGTACTGAGTAGACGACGTACGTCTCTGCCCCTCACGGACGTCTAAGTATGGAGAAGATGGTGGCATTCCACAGTCTCTTCTCAAGGGACCTTCTTCCTGGATTCTGACCTTCATATAGTCCACATCTTCGTTCAGAAGCCTTTCTTCCTCAAAGCAGTCCAATTCCTCCTTTATAGCTCCATACGTCTCCGGCATTGGGGCTCCTTCAGATAAATCTGGTAAACAGAAGTATATTTCAGTTCATTTCGGTAGCAGCCATATTGAAGCGGTATCAAACCCAAAACCAAAAATACCATACATTGCAGCTTATCAATCATTTTTTTTTGTACATACTGTGTAGTACAGCATCAGGGATATGCAATTAGCAGACCTCCAGCTGTTGCAAAACTACAAGTCCCATCATGCCTCTGCCTCCGGGTGACATGCTTGTGGCTGTCAGAGTCTTGCTATGCCTCATGGTATTTGTTCTGCAACATCTGGAGGTCCGCTAATTGCATATCCCTGATATAACTGGTGTGGCAGCGATCAGGAACACTGACTGGTGACAGCGTGTAAAAAAAAATTTAAAAATTTTTTTTTAATTTTTTAAATATTTTTTCTTTTCATATACTGTGATCAGAGCAACACAGTGTTACCATAGTAACAATGTACCACTCTAGGGAGTGAATTAGGATTTTTTTTTTTTTACATGATGAATTTCACTGCTATAAGCAAATATTCTTTCTGAATTACACTGTGAAATGTTGTGATTAGCTGTGATTGGCCACAGCTAATCACATGGTACAAATGGGCTGTGGTTGGCCCTGCCTGTCCCATGTGATCTCTGTGACCAATCACAGTTAGCAACACAACTGTATACAATGGGAGGCATAAAAGGAAGCCATCCATTGCTTACAATTGTTATGTGATCTGCTGTGATTGGTCACAGCGATCACGACACTGGCAGCGGGCCGGTACAGTGATCAGTAATCCACATTGTCCAGTGGACACAGTGGGTGATAGATAGCACCCATTCTCAGGACGTCCTCCCAGAACAGTAGGGTTCAACTCAACTTTTGTTGCAAAAATCACCCTTCTGAGAGACCAATGTACATCGCAGGGATTTTATTAAACTTTGTAGAAGATTCCTACCTTTTGTTGCCCTGAAGAAATAGTTGTTTGTCCTCTGCACACTGATTCTGAATGGGAGGGCCTGGTACATTATAATCACCCAGTGCACTATCAGCGTTCAAAACAAAAGCTGCAGGGTCTGCATTCCTTTAGAAGTATTTAATCCTCGGGGAGTATCTCAATCAAACTGAAATGTCTACTGCAGAAGATGCCTAAAATGTGATTTTTATCTTAGTGCTGGCTTATGGGAAAAGCAGCGAGCCAATCACACAAGCAGGAAATGACATTACAGATATTACAGAAAATTACACTGGCTGCAGATTAAAAAGGAAAGGTAATTTTTTTCACATTAACCACTTGCCGACCAGGCCTATTCTGGCACTTTTTATTTGCAAGATTAAATCTGTATTTTTTGCTAGAAAATTTCTTAGAACCCCCAAGCATTATACATATTTTTTAGCAGAGACCCTAGGGAATAAAATGGTGATTGTTGCAATTTTTTATGTCACACAGGATTTGCACAGCACTTTTTTTGAAAAAAAAAAAATACACTTTAATGAATTAAAAAAAACAAAAACACAATATATACCCTAATTTTTCTGTAAAAATATAAAAGATGATGTTACGTCCAGGTAAATGGATAGGTAACATGTCATGCTTTAAAATTGGGCACGCTTGTAGAATGGCGACAAACTCCAGTACTTAAAAATCTCCATATGTGACACTTTAACATTTTTACAGGTTAACAGTTTAGAGTTACAGAGGAGGTTTAGTGCTAGAAATATTGCTCTCACTCTAATGTTCGCAGCGATACCTCACATGTGTGGTGCGAATACAGTTTACATATGCGTGCGCAGCTTACGTATGCAGTCGCTTCTGCACGCGACCATGGAGGAGTAAGGCCGCTTTAAAAAATGTTTTTCTTATTTATTTTACATTTTATTTTTACAGTGTCCCTTTTAATTAATTTTTTTTTATCACTGTTATTCCTATTACAAGGAATGTAAACATCCCTTGTAATAGAAATAAGTATGACAGGTCCCCTTTATGGAGAGATCCGGGGGTCAAAAATACACCAAATGTCTTCTTTACCTTTAAAAGCAAAAGATCAAAAAAAAAAAAAAGTTTTTGATCATTTGCTTTAAAAAAAAAAAAAAAAAAGATTTACTTCCAGTCTGGACCGGAAGTAACATCATGACGTCACTCCGGTCCTCCAAGACCATAGAGGTGATCAAAGATGATCTACTCTTTGATTGCCTATGGGAGCAGCCAGCCGCTGCTGGGGGGGGCGTCCCCTACCCCCACTTCGGTAAGCATTCCAGTGGCTCGTGAGAAAGCCGGCTGCAAAAAACAATACTCGAGTTATGGGAGATAGTTTCAGCCATAATCCCGGTAAACCACTTGCAAACTGCAACGTATATACAGTATCTCACATTTTTGTAAATATTTTATTCTATCTTTTCATGTGACAACACTGAAGAAATGACACTGCTACAATGTAAAGTAGTGAGTGTACAGCTTGTATAACAGTGTAAATCTGCTGTCCCCTCATAATAACTCAACACACAGCCATTAATGTCTAAACCGCTGGCATCAAAAGCGAGTACACCCCTAAGTGAAAATGTCCAAATTGGGCCCAATTAGCCATTTTCCCTCCCCGGTGTCATGTGACCCGTTAGTGTGAATGGGGAGCAGGTGTGTTAAATTTGGTGTTATCGCTCTCACTCTCTGTTACTGGTCACTGGTAGTTCAACATGGCACCTCATGGCAAAGAACTCTCTGAGGATCTGAAAAAAGAATTGTTGCTCTACATAAAGATGGCCTAGGCTATAAGAAGATTGGCAAAACCCTGAAACTGAGCTGCAGCACGGTGGCCAAGACCATACAGCAGCTTAACAGGACAGGTTCCACTCAGAACAGGCCTCACCATGGTCAACCAAAGAAGTTGAGTGCACGTGCTCAGTGTCCTATCCAGAAGTTGTTTTGGGAAACAGAAGTATGAGTGCTGCCAGCATTGCTGCAGAGGTTGAAGGGGTGGAGGGTCAGCCTGTCAGTGCTCAGACCATATGCCACACACTGCATCAAATTGGTCTGCATGGCTGTCGTCCCTGAAGGAAGCCTCTTCTAAAGATGATGCACAAGAAAACCTGCAAACAGTTTGCTGAAGACAAGCAAACTAAGGGCATGGATTACTGGAACCATGACCTGTGGTCTGATGAGACCAAGATAAACGTATTTGGTTCAGATGGTGTCAAGCCTGTGTGGCAGCAACCAGGTGAGGAGTACAAAGACAAGTGTGTCTTGCCTACAGTCAATCATTGTGGTGGGAGTGTCATGGTCTGGGGCTGCATGAGTGCTGCCAGCACTGGGGAGCTACAGTTCATTGAGGGAACCATGAATGCCACCATGTACTGTGACATACTGAAGCGGAGCATGATCCCCTCCCTTCAGAGACTGGGCTGCAGGGCAATATTCCAACATGATAACGACCCCAAACACACCCCCCAAGACGACCGCTGCCTTGCTAAAGAAGCCGAGGGTAAAGGTGATGGACTGGCCAAGCCCAGACCTAAAACCTATTGCGCATCTGTGGGGCATCCTCAAACGGAAGGTGGAGGAGCGCAAGGTCTCTAACATCCACCAGCTCCGTGATGTCCTCATGGAGGAGAAGAAGAGGACTCCAGTGGCAACCTGAAAGCTCTGGTGATTTCCATGCCCAAGAGGGTTAAGACAGTGCTGGAAAATAATGGTGGCCACACAAAATATTGACACCTTGGGCCCAATTTGGACATTTCCACTTAGGGGTGTACTTACTTTTGTTTCCAGCAGTTTAGACATTAATGGCTGTGTGTTGAGATATTTTGAGGGGACAGCAAATTTACACTGTTATACAAGCTGTACCCTCACTACTTTACATTGTAGCAAAGTGTCATTTCTTCAGTGTTGTCACATGAAAAGATAGAATAAAATATTTACAAAAATGAGAGGAGTGTACTCACTTTTGTGAAATACTGTATATGTATTGCGGTTGGCAAGTGTAGTATGGCTTGTGAAACAATTGTATATGCTATGTATTTTTTTCCACCTAAGTAAAGCTACCTTTTTTTCTACCCTTTTGATTTTAGCTTCAGAGCTTGACAGATGGCGCATAGTTATACACTTTTCAGCCATAAGTACAAACAACACAAAGATTCATTGGTGGGCAAAAAATGCTACATCAGAGCCCCACCTCCATGACTAAGCCATGTGGGCGAAGTGAAACGCGTCAGTCCAATGGCCTGGATGGAGCCGGCTGAAGCCACTTTTACCTTTCTACCTCCAATAGGATTTCATCGGAGGTGAAATCCTATTGGATGAAATGCGTCAGTCACGCTGCTCCATACCCAGCACGATTGCTTTGCATTTGATGACTCATACAAGCTTGTTTTTACCTAACTGAATGTAAGTAGGCATTTTTAAATAAACGCTTATGCTTTATACTGGCGGGCTTCACTATTGGCTTCCTTTCTTTCATATGTGTCTGTGAGAGAGTCTCTGTTGAAGGTTAAGTCCATGGCCTGCTTGCTATCTTTGATTGAAGTTCAGTGTATCAAGAGGTGTCTGCAAAGGATGTCCCCCCTGCTGGCCTGATCTTTGGAGGATGTTTTGACATGCTTATAACACGTTGATTTCTGGTAAGGAGACTTGATGGACACATGCTGCTTGGGCATTACCACCACCACTTTTATTAAACACCCATATGTCAAAAAAAATACTTAGAAACACAGATAAAGGCAAACGTGATAAATCGCAAAGTTCTGATCCAGTCATGGGATGTGTCACCTGGCCCAAGCAGATACAGATTGGTAGGCTTACATGTTTCGGGGGACATGCCCTCTTCTTCAGAGCTCAACCAATCTAAGACCAGCTCTGAAGAAGGGGCCATCAGTCTTGGCTATGGCAGTAAGCAATACGCCGATGAATAGATTGGCAGACTTTCAACAGAAGTTGGGTGGGTCACAGGAAAAGGTGTGAAGATTTTATAGAAAAAATATACCAACCCATTAATTACCATAGAAAAGATAATAAAGCTAACAAAATTCATTATAACATACCTGGTGATGTGAGGGGTGGTTGCTTCTCCATCATGGCGTCCTTATAGAGATCATTGTGTCCTCCTACACATTCCTCCATGGTGGCCTCCTGACACCTTATAGGAACCTGACACACACAATGATACAGTCACCATCCAGACACATCCCTTGTCTGTTACTGGATAATGTCCCAGAATTTCCAGCACCGCTCACCTCTCTTGTCAGCAGATCAATGATCTTCTGGGTGACTTCTAAAATCTTCTTGTCGTTGTATCTCGCCAATATCAGAGTGGGAGGTGGTGGCTCCATAATGGAACTGCTCCATTTTCCTGACATAGTTGGATACAAGCCTTGTAAGAGACACTCAATGGATGCCATCTTCACCACTCCATATTTCTACAAAGGAGAACAAACCGCAAAAAAAAAAAAGTCATGTGACCTCCCAGAATCCTCCTCACCTCTCTGGTCAGCTCTGTGTTTTATTAATAGAGATAAGAGTGATGTCATGTGATCTCCCAGAATCCTCCTCACCTCTCCGGTCAGGTCTGTGTTTTATTAATAGAGATAAGAGTGATGTCATGTGACCTCCCAGAATCCTCCTCACCTCTCAGGTCAGCTCTGTGTTTTATTAATAGAGATAAGAGTGATGTCATGTGACCTCCCAGAATC
>BLSH010237663.1:983547-1018339 GCA_018402905.1 Glandirana rugosa
GTAGCTTGCTTGGCTGAAAATGATAGGATGGTTTACTACCACTTTAAACCCTGATGAAAAGGGGGGGGGTTGTAGTGGTCCCCGAAACACGTAGTCTTTTTTGTATAGTCTTCTATTTGATCTTACTTTGGAATAAAACTGTTATCTGAACTATTAACCTGCCATGGCACTTCAGTTGCATCACAAACCAAGGAGGTCTTTTGGTGCTCCTTAAGTCCTGATGAAGGGGGTGAATTGTTGTGGTCCCTGCAATGCATTGTCTCTTTCATATAGACTTCCATTTCATCTTACTTTGGAATAACCATTAACCTGTGGTGTGGCACTTCAATCTCAGATCAATTCAGCTGTATCACAAACCAAGGAAACTTTGGAGATCTTTTGGTGCTCCTTAAGCCCTGGTGAAGGGGGTGAGTTGTTGTGGCCCTCGAAACACATTGTCTCTTTTGTATAGTCTTCCATTTGATCTTACTTTGATTAATAAACTGTGGTGTGCAACTTCAATTTTAGATTAATTCAGTTGCATCTTAAACCTTGGAAACTGTGGAGATCTTTGGGTGCTTCTTAAGCCACGATGAAGGGGGACAGTTGTTGTGGCCCCTAAAACATGTTGTCTCTTTCATATTTTGATCTTACTTTGGGAAAACTATTACCTGTGGTGCGGCACTTCAATCTCAGATCAATTCAGTTGCATCACAAACCTAGGAATCTGTGGAAATCTTTTGGTGCCTTGATGAAGGGGGAGAGTTGTTGTGGCCCCCGAAACATGTTGTCTCTTTCGTATAGTCTTCCACTTGATCTTCCATTGGAATAACTCTTAACCTGTGGTGTGGCACTGAATACAGAAACCTTGTCCAAACATTACTAGAACACTGTTGGACAACCCGAGAGTTCCATCATGACTTATCCATTCCTCCAAATTTTTGATGTGAGATTGTATGCTTCGTCATCAGCAAACAGGGTGATCAAGCTGAACTCGCAGTTCATTGTTGAATCCAGCTATGTATTTGAGCGTGAGTTTGGAACTTGAGGCAGTGAGCAAAAATGGGGAAGTTATTAGGCACTGTAGCTGCTCTTTATACTTTTATTGTGTTAGCTTGAAAATCAAATCCAAACCTATAGCAAAAAAATAAATACGTTTGCTTAATCAGTGAGCAAACTCTTTGACGTGCGGGCCCTTTGGTGGACTCTTTGGTGTAGTATGAGGTAGCAGCTGCGGGTAAAACACTTCCCGCACTCCGGGCAAGGAAAAGACTGCGCCCTGGTATGAGTCAGCTGGTGGTTGCTTAGCACTGACTTATGGCGGAAGGACTTCCCGCACTCCGAACAGGAGTACGGCTTTTCCCCGGAATGGATCCTCTGGTGAACGATGAGGAGCGAGTTACGGGAGAAGCATCTTCCGCACTCCGAGCACTCAAAGGGCTTCTCGCCAGAATGGGTCCGTTTGTGCATGGACAGCGAATGCTTCTGCGTGAAGCGCTTCCCGCACTCCGCGCACAAGTACGGCCTCTCTCCCGTGTGAATGCGCTGGTGCTTTATCAGTGCGATCTTCTGGTGGAAGCTCCTCCCGCATTCTGAACACACAAAGGGTTTCTCATCCGTATGACTCTGGTGGTGGATTATGAGGGTGGGCCTGCTTCCGAAACTCTTCCCACACACAGGGCATGGGTACGGCTTCTCTCCCGAGTGGGACCGCATGTGCTTCCCGAGTGATGACCGCTGGGAGAAACACTTGCCGCAGTCCTTACAGGCATATGGCTTCTCCCCGGTGTGACTACGTTGGTGTATTACAAGCAGTTGCTTCAGAGGGAAGGATTTCTCGCACTCGGAGCAGCTGTAGGGCTTCGGCCTTGTGTGGACTCGCTGGTGCTTCACCAGCTGCTCCTCCGTGGCGAAACACTTCCCGCACTCCTGGCAAGAGAGGGAATGAGGCCCTTGATACATCAACTGGTGTTTGAGGAAGTCGCAGCTGCTGCCGAAGCTTTTCTTACACCCGTCACAGTTGTAGATCTTGATCTGTGAGCTTTGTAAAGCCCCTGACTGAGTACTTCCACCTGCTATATAGGGGGCTCCAATTTCTTCGTGTATGCTCCAATCTTGAGGAAATGTTGAGCCCATCTGTGAGGTGTTTCCCAAGGAATCTAATACATTGGTCAAAAATATTTCCTCTTTTATAGTAAAAGATGTATAGTCCTCCTCAAGATCATCTTTGTCCATCTCCTCCTTAACAGAAGTAGACAGTGTATGTCTCTGGTCATCACAGATGTCAATGTTTTGGGGGTCATCCTGCTCAATTTGTGCCAGTGGGGGCAATTCTCTATGGTTCAAAGAGCCTCTGTTCCAAGATTCCTCTTCTCTGGAGTCTGATTCTTCCTTAATTGTGATCGGCATGTCCTTGGTCTGTGTACTGATACCACCGTTCAAGATGGTTACTTCCTCATCAGGATCCGATTCCTCCTTTACCACACTGCAAATCTGTATCGTCTCGGCTTGCTCTGATAAATCTGTAAGATACAAAACCGTTTTGGTTACAGGTTCATACTTCCTAACAATACTATATAGCAGAAGTCAATAAAAACCCAACTGGACTAGCTGTGTATTTTTAAAAATGTTTTAAAGAAAATGTCTAAAAGGTAACGTAACTCAGTAGCTCAAGCTGAATGACTTACTGTTGTCATCCGTCCCTTATCTAATGGCTCCGTTAGAGGTTTCAGACCGACAAAGCCAGGTGGAAAGCAAGCAGTGTCTTCTGTCTCTTTAAGTAACTCATAGTGCTCTGGGAATCCTTTCTCATGCATTAAATACAGCAAACAATATATCATAAGAGTAAAGTGGCACTGGGAGAACCCATTGACTGAGCGATACAAATTGTGGCCCTGAGTTAAAGTTGAACTCCAGGCAGAAGCTATTCAGTAACTGTTTAAATGACAGTTCTTACCTTACACGAGTACGCTCTCCTTTTACGATAAAATGCTACAGCAATTGTAAACTCGACCCAGGAAATGTGCCAAATAAAGGCTCAATGCCCCTTTTTTCTTTTTGTAAGATTGGTGGCCGCTGTACCCGCATTTTCCTCAGGCCACTAGTCTTATCATTTTTCTTGTTTAGTTTATTTTTTGCCAGTGGCGAAGTAATTATGCCAGCATCGGCTGTAATTGGAGGACAAAAGCATCTCAGACTTCAGGTCTGTTCCATCCAATAGCATGGCTGAATTTGATTTACAGGCCAGGAGACTCCCGATCTCTCCAATCCACCCTGATGTAGACCATGACTGAAAGGCCAGGAGATTCCTGATCTACACCACCCACTATGATATTCTAAATGCTCTACAGGTCAGGCGACTCCTGGTCTCGCCAACGCACTATGACATAGACCATGATTGACAGACCAAGGGACTCCTGGTCTCTCCTACCCACCATGATATACACAATTCTTTACAGGCCAGGAGACTCCTGTTCTCTCCAACCCACCATGACATAGACCACAATTGACAGGCCAGGAGACTCCTGGTCTCTCCCACACACCTTGACATAGACCATGACTGAGAGGCCAGAAGGCTCCTGGTCTATCCCACCCACCATGATATACACAATGCTTTACAGGCCAGGAGACTCTTGGTCTCTCCCACCCACTAGGACATAGACCATGATTGACAGGCCAGAAAATTCCTGGTCTCTCCCACCCACCATGATATACACAATACTTTACAGGTCAGGAGACTGCTGGTTTTGCCAACCCACTATGACATAAACCATGATTGATAGGCCAGAAGACTCCTTGTCTCTCCTACCCACCATGATATACACAAACCTTTACAGGTCAGGAGACTCCTGGTCTCTCCAACCCACTAGGACATAAACCATGATTGACAGGCCAGAAGACTCCTTGTCTTTCCCACCCACCATGATATATGCAAAGCTTTACACGTAAGGAGACTGCTGGTGTTGCCAACACACTATGATATAAACCATGATTGACAGGCCAGAAGACTCCTGGTCTCTCCCACCTACCATGATATGTACAATGCTTTACAGGTCAGGAGACTCCTGCTTTGTCTCACCCACCCTGACAGACTATGACTGACAGGCCAGGAGAATCCTGGTCTCCCCCACCTCCATGATATACACAATGCTCTAAAGGCCAGAAGTCTCCTGGTCTCTCCCACTTACCATGACATATACAATGCTTTACAGGTCAGGAGACTCATGGTCTCTTTCACCTACCATGATGTACACAATGCTTTACAGGTCAGCTCCTAGTGTCTCCAAACCAAAATGACATAAACTGTGACTTAAAGGCCATATGACTCCTGGTCTCTCCAACCCACTAGGAAATAAACAATGGTTGACAGGCCAGACGACTCCTGGTCTCTCCCACCTACCATGACACAAACCGTGAATGATAAGCCAGGAGACTCCTGGTCTCTCCAACCCATGATATAAACCAAGGGTAGGCAACCTGTGGCCCTCCAGCTGTTGTGGAACTACATTTCCCATGAGGAGTTGCAAGGCTGGCAGTTACAATTACTCCCAGAGGCATGGTGTTCTGCAACAGCTGGAGGGCCGCAGGTTGCCTACCCTTGACATAAACCATGATTTACAGGTCAAGAGACTCTGACTCTCTCCTGCCCACCATGACATAAAACCATGATTGACTTCCTGGACTTAACTCCTCCCGGGATGTGCAGAGATGTTAGTTAGCAGGAAATTACTTCTACAGGCAGGATGGGCAACAAACCCACACACCATCATGTCCATGGACAGCTAAAATTCCCATTGCATGTTGGGAATAATAGTTTGTTCAGGTGCTTTCTTGACACCGCCTGTGTTTTCTGTTTGCACAGATGATGTCACATCAAAAATCAAAGACTAGGTAGATTCAGGTTAAAAAATTGATAGTTGGTAATGTAAAAACAGGAAGTAATGAGCCCAACTGAAAAATATTCAGGAGTTCAGCTTTAAATAAATCTGCCGGGCAATAACTGAAGTGTTACTGGCACCAGAGAAAGGTCAGTGAGGATCCAGGTGGACCTCATAAGATAATGCTAGTGATATCCTAACATAAAAAGGACACTAAAGGCATCAAACCAATACATCCCGCTGGCTTGCCCATTACTAGCTTAGAAAATTAAAAAATAAAACAAACCTAGTGAGGTGGAGTGGTGACTGTCCATCACAACGTTCTTCTGAAAAGATGAACAATCTTCTAAAAATGCCTAGAGAGAGAAATGAGGAGACCGTGACCTCCTGACACACACAATGATACAGTCACCATCCAGACACATCCCTTGTCTGTTACTGGATAATGTCCCAGAATTCCCAGCACCGCTCACCTCTCCTGTCAGCAGATCGATGATCTTCTGGGTGACTTCTAGGATCTTATCGTTGTTTCCCTCAGGTGTTGGAGATGGAGGCTTCGTGGTGGAACTTCTGCCCTTTCCTCTCAACATAGGTGGATACATTCCTTGTAAGAGACTCTCAATAGACACCATCTTCACCACCGCACATTTCTACACAGGAAGAAATAAGAAAGTTAAGGGTGATGTCATGAGGCCTCTCAGAATCCTCCACTCTAGGAGTGAGCTTGGGTTTGGTCCAGCCTAGAAGGCAGCTATTAGTGCCGGACCAATCAGTTCCGGCATCAGTTCCTGTAGTTGCATGTACACAAAGGGCCACATGACCATGTTAGGTAAGTGACATTGTTCTTATATGTCAATGATGTCACTCACATCCCTACCTCTTTGTGTACATACAGCTGTGGAGCGGGCAATCCCTTGATTGCAACTCATTGGCCAGCTGTCTTCTGAGTTCGGCCCAACAGGGGTTTTGACCAAAACCGAAGCCAAATACAAGCTCTTCCCTACCTCACACCTCTCCGGTCAGGTCTGTGTTTTATTAATAGGGATAAGAGTGATGTCATGTGACCTCCCAGAATCCTCCTCACCTCTCCGGTCAGGTCTGTGTTTTATTAATAGAGATAAGAGTGATATCATGTGATCTCCCAGAATCCTTCTCACCTCTCCGGTCAGGTCTGTGTTTTATTAATAGAGATAAGAGTGATGTCATGTAATCTCCCAGAATCCTCCTCACCTCTCCGGTCAGGTCTGTGTTTTATTAATAGAGATAAAAGTGATGTCATGTGACCTCCCAGAATCCTCCTCACCTCTCCGGTCAGCTGTGTTTTATTAATAGAGATAAGAGTGATGTCATGTGACCTCCCAGAATCCTCCTCACCTCTCCGGTCAGGCCTGTGTTTTATTAATAGAGATAAGAGTGATGTCATGTGACCTCCCAGAATCCTCCTCACCTCTCCGGTCAGCAGACGGATGATCTCCAGCGTGAGGTCCAGTATCTCAGACGTGTGGCTCTGCTCCATCTCTATCCTCAGTGAGTGGCGCTCTCTGTACGCTCAGAGGTTTATATCAGGATGGGTAATATAGCAAAGTACTAAGATTACAATGGCCAAACCCCAATTTCATAGATCTACCATTGTGATTTAGCACAATCACAAATAGCTCCAGGCTGCCCAATCTTCAACACAGACACCACCATCGACTCCTTAATACATTCCAGCTACTTCCTGCTTTGCTTGGACACTTCCTGTTCTTTTCTTCTCAGTTACACTCCACTTCCGGGTTGTGCGTTCCAACCCCTATAGTCCTTAGCTTGCTTTTTTTCTGACTTCCGGGTCGTGCGTTCCACCGGCCTCTGTTGTTGCTCGGCGCTGCCATCTTGCTGTGAGTTCTGTGAACTGCGGGGGAGTGCAGTGGGAGGAGTCTGCAGCGGGTACACAGGAACCAGGCAGAAGGGAACAGCGGTCAGTCTGAGCCCAGGAGAGTAGATGACGGTTACCTAGCAACCAGCTGGTCTGCGGAGGCTCCTCCCCCTCTGCCTGACACCCAGGATTCCCAGATGGAGTGTAAGTAGTCAGTGGATGAGCAGATCTGAGGTTTGGGGCTGGAAATGAGGAGCAGGAGGAGAGGAAAAACACACATTGCTGTGATAGGAATAGAATCTCTCTATGAGTACTGAGCAGTCACTGGGTGGAGTGATCCTTTAAGGAAGGCTGGACTTTACTTAAAGGAACACAACCCTTGTCTTTGTTTCTTCCGATTGATCTGCCAATCAGGAACATCAAATCCAAAGTGTTGAAAAATATCTACTTATGGGAAAAGAACAAAAGAGCTGCTCCTTCATCTTTAGAACGCTAATATAAATACAGAGCAGCTAATATAAATACAAAGTAGCTAGGACCTCTTACCCTAAGATAGGATTTTCTCGTGTCTATGGGATCCTACTATAGGAAAGCAGCTAATATAAATACAGAGTGGCTGGGACCTCTTACCCTAAGATAGGATTTTCTCGTGTCTATGGGATCCTACTATAGGAAAGCAGCTAATATAAATACAAAGTAGCTAGGACCTCTTACCCTAAGATAGGAGTGTCTCGTGTCTATGGGATCCTACTATGGGAAAGCAGCTAATATAAATACAGAGCGGCTGGGATCTCTTACCCTAAGATAGGATTGTCTCATGTCTATGGGATCCTATTATAGGAAAGCAGCTAATATAAATACAGAGCGGCTGGAACCTCTTACCCTAAGATAGGATTGTTTCAAGTCTATGGTATCCTACTATGAGAAAGCAGCTAATATAAATACAGAGCGGCTGGGACTTCTTACCCTAAGATAGGATTGTCTCGTGTCTATGGCATCCTACTATAGGAAAGCAGCTAATATGAATACAAAGTAGCTAGGACCTCTTACCCTAAGATAGGATTGTCTCGTGTCTATGGGATCCTACTATAGGAAAGCAGCTAATATAAATACAAAGTAGCTAGGACCTCTTACCCTAAGATAGGATTTTCTCGTGTCTATGGGATCCTACTATAGGAAAGCAGCTAATATAAATACAAAGTAGCTAGGACCTCTTACCCTAAGATAGGAGTGTCTCGTGTCTATGGGATCCTACTATGGGAAAGCAGCTAATATAAATACAGAGCGGCTGGGATCTCTTACCCTAAGATAGGATTGTCTCATGTCTATGGGATCCTATTATAGGAAAGCAGCTAATATAAATACAGAGCGGCTGGAACCTCTTACCCTAAGATAGGATTGTTTCAAGTCTATGGTATCCTACTATGAGAAAGCAGCTAATATAAATACAGAGCGGCTGGGACTTCTTACCCTAAGATAGGATTGTCTCGTGTCTATGGCATCCTACTATAGGAAAGCAGCTAATATGAATACAAAGTAGCTAGGACCTCTTACCCTAAGATAGGATTGTCTCGTGTCTATGGGATCCTACTATAGGAAAGCAGCTAATATAAATACAAAGTAGCTAGGACCTCTTACCCTAAGATAGGATTTTCTCGTGTCTATGGGATCCTACTATAGGAAAGCAGCTAATATAAATACAAAGTAGCTAGGACCTCTTACCCTAAGATAGGAGTGTCTCGTGTCTATGGGATCCTACTATGGGAAAGCAGCTAATATAAATACAGAGCGGCTGGGATCTCTTACCCTAAGATAGGATTGTCTCGAGTCTATGGTATCATGCTATGGGAAAGCAGCTAAAATAAATACAGAGTGGCTGGGACCTCTTACCCTAAGATAGGATTGTCTCATGCCTATGGGATCCTATTATAGGAAAGCAGCTAATATAAATACAGAGCGGCTGGAACCTCTTACCCTAAGATAGGATTGTTTCAAGTCTATGGTATCCTACTATGGGAAAGCAGCTAAAATAAATACAAAGTAGCCGGTACCTCTTACCTTGCAATGGAATTGTTTCCTGTCTTGTGTGGCCTTACTAAGGTAAAGCAGTTAATATAAATACAGAGTAGCCGGGACCTCTTACCATATAATAGGATTGTCTCATGTCTATGGGATCCTACTATGGGAAAGCAGCTAATATAAATATAGAGCAGTTGGGACCTCTTACACTATGATAGAATTGTCTCTTGTCTATTGGATCCTCTATGAGAAAGCAGCTAATATAAATACAAAGCAGCTGGTACCTCTTACCCTATGATAGGATTGTCTCATGTCTATGAGATCCTACTATGGGAAAGCAGCTAATATAAATATAGAGAAGTTGGGACCTCTTAACCTAAGACAGGATTGTCTTGTGTCAGTCATGTCCTTTCTATGGGAATACAGCTAATATAAGTACAGAGTAACAGGTACCTCATATTCTAAGACATCATATGAATCCTTACTATGGGAAAGCAGCTAATATAAATATGTAGCAGATGATACCTCTTACCCTAAGACTTAATTGTCTCATGCCTATCATATTCCTTCTTTGGGAATGCAGCTAATATAAATCCAAAGTAGCTGGTACCTCTTACCTTGCGATGGAATTGTTTCATGTCTTGTGTACCCTTACTAAGGGAAAGCAGCTAATATAAATACAGAGTAGCTGGGACCTCTTACCCTAAGATAGGATTGTCTCAAGTCTATGGTGTCCTACTATGGGAAAGCAGCTAAAATACATACATAGCAGATGGTACCTCTTACCCTAAGAATTAATTGTCTCATGCCTATCATATTCCTTCTTTGGGAATGCAGCTAATATAAATACAAAGTAGCTGGTACCTCTTTCTCTGCGATGAAATTGTTTTATGTCTTATGTACCCTTACTAAGGGAAAGCAGTTAATATAAATACAGAGTATCTGATACCTCTTAGCCTAACATGGGATTGTCTCGTGTCTATCATATCCTTTCTATAGGTATCAGCTATTATAAATACAGAGTAGATGACACCTCCTACCCTAAGACGAGATTGTTTTGTGACTATTGTATCTTTGCTTTGAGAAAGCAGTTAATATATATATACAGAACAGCTGATACCTCTTATCCTAAGATGGGATTGTCTGGTGTCTGTCAGATCCTGTATGGGAAATCAGCTAATATAAATACAGAGTAGCAGATACCTCTTAGCCTAAGACAAGATCCCAGGGGCCCCTAAAATGAAAGTCTGGGGTTCTTGGATATGTGACGGAATTCAGGTGTAGGGCTGAATCCCATGATGCATTGCAGGTGCCTCTCAGAGGATGACCAAGGCTCCTGCTGGGAGGCGGGCATGACTGGCCTTTGGGGTTCTCCATTGACCTTGTGCTGGCCCATCAGTGTGTATGGAGGCAGGCAAGATCTCTGACTTTGGTTAAAATTGGTATTTGTTCACAGAGGACGATCCAGAAAAGGAGCCAGTTATTGGCCTTGGGGTTCTCCCATTGACCATATGCTGGTCCATCAGTGTGTATGGAGGCGGGCATGACCTCTGACTTTAATCAAAGTTGGTGTTTGTTCACTAGGGTTCACAAAGGAGAACTATCCAGAAGAGCCAACGATTGGCCTTGGGGTTCTCCCATTGACCATGTGCTGGTCCATCAGTGTGTATGGAAGTGGGCAGGGCCCCTGACTTTAATCACTTTGGTGTTTGTTCACTAGGGTTCACAAAGGAGGACTATCCAGAAGAGCCAATGATTGGCCTTGGGGTTCTCCCATTGACCATGTGCTGGTCCATCAGTGTGTATGGAAGTGGGCAGGACCTCCGACATTAATTAAAGTTTGTGTTTGTTCATCAGGGTTCACAGAGGAGGATTATCCAGAAGGATGGCCAATGACCGTCCCTTGGGGTTCACCATTGACCTTGTGCTGGTCCATCAGTGTGTAAGGAGATGGGCATGACCTCTGGCTTTGGTCAAAGTTGGTATTTGCTCACTGGGGTTCCTTGGTTCACAGAAAACTATCCAGCCATTGACTGGCTTTTGGGGGTTTCCATTGATCTTGTACTGATTTATCTGATTTATCTTTGGAGGGAGGCAAGATCTCGGACTTTGATTAAAGTTGGTATTTTTTCACTGGAGTTTCTGGGTTTACAGAGGACTATTCAAAACAGGAGCCAATGACTGGCCTTTGGGGTTCTCCATTGACCTTGTGCTGGTTTACCAGTGTGTATGGAGGTTAGCATGATCTCTGACTTTGGATAAAGTTGACATTTGTTCACCAGGGTTCCTGGGTTCACAAAGGAGGAGTATAAAAAAGTGGGCCAATGACTGGCCTTCTGGGTTCTCCATTGACCTTGTACTGGTCCATCGGTGTGTATGAAGGGGGGCAAGATCTCTGACTTTGGTCAAAGTTGGTATTTGCTCACCAAGGTTTCCAGGTTCACACAGGACTATAAAGAAGAGGAGCCAATGACTGACCTTTGGGGTTCTCTATTGACTGTGTGCTGGTCCATAAGTGTGTAAGCTGGTGGGCATGACCTCTGACTTTAGTTAAAGTTGGTATTTGTTCACTAGGGTTCCTAGGTTAACAGAAGAGCACTGCCCAAACAATGACTGGACTTTGGGATTCTCCATTGACCTTGTGCTGGTCCATAAGTGTGTAAAGAGAGAGGAGGGTGCTAAGTGAGGACTTTTTCTTTCTTTCTAAGTATCAGACTCTAACAGAAGACTTTTTCACTTTGTAGGTTGAACTTCAATGCATTTCAAAGCCCACCCCTATCCACCAGGGGAGCAGGAGGCAAACAGGTCATCGTACCAACCAAGCCAAGATGGAGGAGAGGAGGAGTCAGCTAAGTAGAAAGATACTAGATATCACGCTGGAGATCATCTGTCTGGTGACTGGAGAGGTGAGAATTCTGGAAGGGTCACATGACACCACTTGCGTCTTATTGGAATCCTTAAAAATGACCTGTGTCACTTTGTGTGTTATTTTGTTATCCAATCTATAGAATTGTTCAGTTGTGACGACATCTGGGGAGGTTGTAGCACCTTGTGGGACTGGGAATTGCACCACAGCTCCTCCATTGCACTTAGTGGTATATGAGAAACACAATGACAAGAAAATTTTAGAACTGACCAACAAGATCATTGAGCTTCTGACCAGAGAGGTGAGCGGTGCTGGGAATTATGGAACAATATTCTTGTGTCTACCAGAAAAAGATATAAATTGTCACTGTTTCTCTTGCAGGAGTACTTGAAGGAACGTAAGGATTCTTATAAGGACAACGAGATGGATGATCTTCAACCCCTCACATCATCGGGTAAGGACAGGGCCCACTCTTTCCTTTTTCTCCCTCTCCTTTAATTTATCTCCTCATCCTTCTTTCACTTCTTCCCTTTCTTCCTATTCTTCTTATCCCTCTATCCGGCCCTTCATCCTTCCTCCCTCAATCCCTCCTACCCCCATCCTGTCCTCCTTCCCCTTTTTCCTTAATCCCTCCTTTTCTTTTTCCATCCCTTTCTTCCTCCCTCGCTCTCTCCCATTCCCCATATTTCATTTCCTCCATTCCCAATATCCCTTCTCTCACTTACGCCCTCTTTTCCATTCCTCCACCTCCTTCTCTTTTTATCCTGCACTCAGTTCCCCTCTTCCTCAATCCAATATTTACTTTCTCCCTCTCTTCCTCCCTTCCTTCCTTCCTTCCTTCCTTCCTTCCTTCCTTCCTTCCTTCCTTCCACCTTCTCTTCCTTTCTTTGTCTCTCACTTTCTCCCTCCATCATTTCCTCCTTTACTCACTTCCTCCCTCCCTCAAACACTTATTTTCTATTTAACTCACTTCCTCCCGTACTTCCTTCCTACTGCACTTCCTCCCTCCCTCCTTTTTTTTCTTTCTTCCTCTCTTTCTTTCTTCGTCTCTCACTTTCTCCCTCCATCATTTCCTGCTTCACTCACTTCCTCCCTTCATCCATCACTTGCTTCCTATTTCACACTCTTCCTCCCTCCTTTCCTGCTTCACTCACTTATTCCCTCCCTCCAACACTTCCTTCCTATTTTACTCACTCCCTCCCTTACTTCCTCCCTTACTTCCTTCTTACATCACTGACTTCCTCTCTCCCTTCCTCCCTCCCTTGATCACCTTCATCCTTCCTTTTTATCTTCCTCCCTCTCTTCCTTTATTTTTCTCTCACCTTCTCCCTCCATCACTCACTTTCTCCCTCCATCACTCACTTTCTCCCTCCCCCATCACTTACTTCCTACTTCACTCACTTCCTCCCTCTCCCCCTCTCTCCCTCCCATCCTTCCATCCTCCTGCTTCCGCCCTCACTTTTTTCCTATTTCACTCACTTCCTTTCACCCTCCCTTCCTTCTTCACTCACTTTCTCCTCCTCCTTACTTCCTTCCTACTTGATTCACTTCCTTCTTACCATACTTCATTTCCCACTTGCTTCCTTCCTTCCTTCATTCCTTCCTTCCTTCTCTCACTTTCCATCTCCCTCTTTCACTTCTTCCCTTTCTTTCTCTATCCCTCCCATTTTTTTCTTTCACTCCCCCCCCCCCCCTTACTTCCTCCGTCTTTCACTTCCACCCTCCCACTTTCACTTCCTCTGTTCCCTTCCTCAATCGTCATCTTCCACTAGTCATTTCTTGCCTTTCCAACTTCCTCCCTCTTTATACCTTCCTTCCCCACTCCCTCCATTCCTTACTCCTCACATCCCTTCCCTTCGTCCAACTCTTCCATCCGCCTTCCTGCCTTCCTTCCTAGCAAACTGTAGAAATCCAAGCACATGTTTTTCTGTACAAAGAGCATCCCCTCTCCCTCAACCAATATCTTCTGTTTATTAAAGAGTCAGTCAATCCCAAAGTGATATTCTATCTATGGGGTCACCTCCATTTCTCTCTTTGTGTCTCCAGTGGCGAGCGCTCCCCGCCGTAGTTCCTAGTTCCATTCCTACATATCTTACCATCATTGCTGTTTCTGTCCTTCCTGTTGCATTCTCTACAATATAAACTTAATTAAAAATTCAACTGGTAGATCTTACCAGTGTAGGAACCATTCAGTGATGGAATTCTAGAGAATCTACAAAGAAAAAACGAGACATCAGTTTTGGGCGGGCTGACTTTTCCACAATTCTCCCCACATTTTCTCCCTCTGAAAGCCATACCTTTCCTTCTAACAGATTCATTGCTTGGAGGTTCCCAGGACACCGTTCCATTATCAGATTGTATGAATGAAAATTATGGTATTGGTGGTGGTTCCCCAATTGCCAAATTCCCCTCCACTGAGAAGATAGAAGTCACCCATGCTTCTGAGAACATTGCTGAGGCACCAACCCCATATGAAGAAGACGATCTTCCTCAATGTGACATCACTCCACTTTCAGACATAAAGGAGGAGACCTGCCAGAGTGAAGAAGTTAATATAATTGACTCTTCTCCTACAATATGCCCTCTGGAGTGTTCTCAGGGTCACATTAAAAAGGAAGAAGAAGGCCTCATCAATGTTTCTTGTGTTAAAGAGGACCTCTCAGGGGAATCAGAACTTCCCCCACACTTAGACACTTCTACATCCACCAAAAGTTTACAGTGTCACGTAAAGGAAGAGTCAGTGTCTAGCAATGACATAACCCATAAATCCTCAGCAGGTCCTACACATGGATCAATCCACATAAAAGAGGAAATCATGCCAGGCAATGAAGATAATTTGAGTGGCACCTACGACCGTATGATGGGTGACCCTTTAGAATACGCAACCTTTGCGATAAAGAAGGAGAATGTCTCTGAAGTTGACTCTGAAAATAACGTGCCTTGTAGTCATGCTCAGGAAACCAAATCTTACACGGGCAGATGCAACTGGAACTACCTCACCAACCCAACCATTGAGAAGCCATTCTCGTGTACAGATTGTGGGAAGCGGTTCCAGCATCGCTCCAAGCTGCTCAGCCACCAGAAGGGTCACACGGGTGAAAAGCCCTTTTCCTGCACAGTATGCGGCAAGACCTTTAACTGTAAGACGGACTGCCAGACACACGAGCGCATTCACACGGGGGAGAGGCCGTACTCCTGCTTGGAGTGTGGCAAGAGCTTTAACGTCAAGTCCAACCTGGTGACCCACCGGCGGATCCACACTGGGGAGAAGCCTTATGCCTGTTCAGAGTGTGGGAAGTGCTTCATCAGTAACTCCAACCTGGTCACCCACCAGCGGATACACAGCGGGGAGAAGCCGTATGCCTGCCCGGACTGCGGACGCTGTTTCAGCACCAAGTCAGAGTTCAACCGGCACCAGCGGAGCCACTCCGGGGAGAAGCCCTATCCGTGTACAGAGTGTGGCAAATGCTTCATCAGCAAGGCAGAGCTGAACAGCCACCGGAAGATTCACTCCGGCAACAAACCCTACTCCTGCCAGGAGTGCGGCAAGACCTTTAGCCGAAAGACGCAGTTGGTAACGCACCAGTGGATCCACACGGGGGAGAAGCAGTACTCTTGCTCCGATTGCGGCAAACACTTCAGCAGCAAGTCCAACCTAGTGACGCACCGCAAGATCCACTCCGGCCAAAAGCAGTATGTGTGCCCCACCTGTGGCAAGTGCTTCATCAACAGCTCCAACCTGGCCCTGCACCAGAAGATTCACTCTGGCGACAGGCCCTTCTCCTGCTCCGAGTGCGAAAAGTGCTTCATCACCAACTCTCACCTGGTGGCACACCACCGGAGCCACACCGGGGAGAAGCCTTACACCTGCTCAGAGTGCGGGAAACACTTCAGCAGCAGCTCAGAGTGCAGCCGTCACAAGAGAGTTCACACGGGGGAAAGGCCGTACGCCTGCTCGCATTGTGATAGGAGCTACATCTGCAAGTCCAACCTCGTCATCCACCTGAGGACTCACACGGGGGAAAAGCCGTATTCCTGCTCCGAGTGCGGCAAGGCTTTTATTAGCAACTCCGACCTGATTAAACATCAGCGAATTCACGCACGGTAGATGTCAGTCCAAAGGGTAGAATACTCAGAAAAGTGCTGGCTCTGTTTTTGGAGGGGACTATAAAAACTAAAAACGTAAATGTCTTTTATTGGGAGTTTATGTGATAGACCAACACAAAGTGGCACATAATTGGGAAGTGGAAGGAAAGTGATAAATGGTTTTCACATTTTTTTTTTACAAATGTCTGAAAAGGGTGGCGTGCATTTGTATTCAGCCCCTTTATTCTGATACCCCTAACAAAAATCTAGCAGTACCAATTGCCTTCTGAAGTCACCTAATTAGTAAATAGAGTCCACCTGTGTGTAATTTAATCTCAGTATAAATACAGCTGTTCTGTGAAGCCCTCAAAGGATTTTTAGAGAACCTCTGTGAACAAACAGCATCATGAAGGCCAAGGATCACACTAGACAGGTCAGGGATAAAGTTGTGGAGAAGTTTAAAGCAGGGTTAGATTAATAAAAAATATCCCAAACTTTGAACCTCTCACAGAGCTCTGTTCAATCCATCATCCAAAAATGGAAAGAGTATGGCACAACTGCAAACCTACCAAGACATGGGCATCCACCTAAACTGACAGGCCGGGCAAGGAGAGCATTAATCCGAGAAGCAGCCAAGAGGCCCATGGTAACTCTGGAGGAGCTGCAGAGATCCACAGCTCAGGTGGGAGAATCTGTCCACAGGACAACTATTAGTCGTGCACAAATCTGGCCTTTATGGAAGAGTGGCAAGAAGAAAGCCATTGTTGAAAGAAAGCCATAAGAAGTCCCATTTGCAGTTTGCGAGAAGCCATATGAGGGACACAGCAAACATGTGGAAGAAGGTGCTCTGATCAGATGAGATCAAAATTTTACTTTTTGGCCTAAAAGCATAACGCTATGTGTGGCGGAAAACTAACACATCACCCTGAACACACCATCCCCACTGTGAAACATGGTGGTGGCAGCGTCATGTTGTGTGGGACAGGGAAGCTGGTCAGATTTGATGGGAAGATGGATGGAGACAAATACAGGGCAATCTTAGAAGAAAACCTATTAGAGTCTGCAAAAGACTTGAGACTGGGGCGGAGGTTCATCTTCAAGCAGGACAACGACCCTAAACATACAGCCAGTGCTACAATGGAATGGTTTAGATCAAAGTATATTCATGTGTTAGAATAGCCCAGTCAATGTCCAGACTTAAATCCAATTGAGAATCTGTGGCAAGGCTTGAAAATTGCTGTTCACAGATGCTCTCCATCCAATCTGACAGAGCGTGAGATATTTTGCAAAGCAGAATGGGCAAAAATGTCCTCTCTAGATGTGCAAAGCTGGTAGAGACTTCCCCAAAAAGACTTGCAGCTGTAATTGCAGCAAAAGGTGGTTCTACAAAGTATTGACTCAGGGGGGCGCCATACAGCCCCCCCCCCCCCACACTTTTCACATATTTATTTGTCAAAAATTTGGAAAACCATTTATCATTTTCCTTCCACTTCACAATTATGTGCCACTTTCTGTTGGTCTATCAACTAAAATCCCAATAAAATACATTTACATTTTTGGTTGTAACATGACAAAATGTGGAAAATGTCAAGGGGGATGAATACTTTTTCAAGGCACTGTATGCAGGCACAGACTGAGTGATGGATGACTATGGAAATTCAGACTAAACTCTCTTTTTATGAAAAGACTAATCCTTTGCACCAAGTTCTAAAACAAATCTTTTCTGTTTGTTTAAAGATCTCAATTTATCCTAACTCTTAGGACTTGTTTACACTTGCTTCAAAATGTGGCATTGGACACCTTTTTTAAAGCGCTCTGAATGTCAGTCAAAGCTGCTCTCACAAAATAAAATGATTGCCTTACAATCCTGGTCACACATTGTGTTTGCTTTGCTTTGTTTCAAAAATTATACCCCATGTCACTTTCTTGGTGCTAAGTGTCTCCAAAGCCTCCATAGAATTTTATTGAGCATTAGCTTTGCTTTGTTTTGGAGGTATTGCAGGTATGAGATATCCCAGGATGCACTGGGAAACCAACAAACCAACCAGAAAGATGTCATCAGCAGTCACTTCCGGTTCATGTGTATATATTCTGGGAGTGTCCGGTGCAGAAGTCACATCAAACGGGTGTGCAGGTGAACGGGGTCCAGATTGGAGCAGAGCAAGTAGCAGACGGCACACATGGTGAATAGGACTGGAAAGTGAGGAGCGACTGAGTGGAAGAGGATCAGCAGAGCTTGGGGACCAGAGCAAGAGAAACTAGAAGATGTCACACGTGGCGAGCAGCATGGGAGCAATATAGCTGGTGGTGAACAGGGACCAGAGAGACAGGAGGATCAGCGGAGCTGAGGGTTACTACTGAGTGGGGGATCAGCAGAGTTGGGCGTTACTACTGAACGGGGGAACAGCAGAGTTGGGGGTACTACTGACTGGGGGATCAGCAGAGCTGGGGGTTACTACTGAGCAAGGGTCCTAAAAAGCTGGGGATCAGCTGAATGAGGGTAGTAATAAGCTGGGGACTTGCTGAACTGAGGTACTAATACCTTGGGGATCTGAGGGTACTACTGAGCCGGGTTTTCTGCTGGGCTTCTCTGAAACACATAGAAAACCAACACACACGTGACATTTGCCAAGTTTCATTAAAGCTTAAAAAAAGTATCACAGAAGCATCAAAAACACATCATAAAAGTATGTTAAAGCAGTAGGTTCTTTATAGCGGACCTTCGGTTATATTTTCATGCCCAGGTCACAGCAATAATTTCAGAGGATCTAGATCGGTGGTTCTTAACCTTATTGAGACCAGGGCCTGGTAAATTATCCCAGAACCTTCTGTGCCCCAGTATTAAATATATATATATATTCACACAATAGAAGTATGGGAATACTGTACAATATATGTATTGAAATGCTAGAAGGCCCTGGATAGATTATCAGTGTGGGTGGATGGAGGTTCTTGAGGTAGTTCGGGGACTCTGCAGAAGAATTGATGACCCTTTCGGGTGGTTTGAGGTTTCTGGAGGGAGGTGGGGCATGGAGTCTCTCCAGGAAGCTAGGGGCTTTGCAGGGGCATGGTAAGAGATTGTAGGGCCCTGCAGGGGCTGGAGGACACTGTTGGAGGTTAAAGGCACTCTGTCTGGCTTGGAGGGTCTGCAGCAAGCTAGGGGGTCACTGCAAAGTGGTTGGTCACACTGTGTGAGGTTGGTGGGTGCTGAGGGCTCTTAGGAGGGAACTGTGGGAGCTTGATGGACACTGCAGGCCACTATAGGAGGTTGGGGGGCACTATGGGAGCTGAACATGAAAGTTGAAGTAATATGTATTTTAATCAGCAGACGCTTTTTGATCTTATTATACGGTAAATCTATTAAGGGTACGTAAATTGTGTGAACGTTACATTTGGGGAAAATTACAGGAAAAATGACTAATTTCTACAAAATTGAAGCTCTATCTGTCCCAATATAATATGTTGGGGTAGACTACAAACAATAGAAAATGTATTGTGTGGCACCAACATATTAAAACTCTTCACCGAGCTGTGATTGCACTGAAGGAATGTCAAATTGGCCCCTTGAGCAATATTATCACATAGAAGTGTCTAAAAGGCCACTTCAGCATGCCTCAAAGTGGAACTGTAATTTGTTTATTTGCAAGGTCAAAATCTCACTTTAAAGGAGGGACCGTAAGCAATGAGAGTTCATATTCCCTACTCCCCTCCTGCCTCCAAGATCCACTACTGGACTGTTCCAGAAACACTTGGTACTTCTGGGTGTGAGGTGTGGGAGATTAGCTCACGGGGATCACTTTTCAAAGGAAATTTTTTAGCATGGAGATCAGTTTCTTTAAAATCTGGCGACTTGCCAGCTTTATTATCACAGGTTTGCAAGCTCAAAACCCATAAAAGCAGAAAACAAAACCTTGCGGACCGGCGCTAAACTAAACAATCAGGTTCCTCTCTATACAGTGTGGGGCTCTCCCCGACACCCACAAAATATAAGCACAGTGCAAGCCTTGATCTTTGAGTCCAAATTAGCACACAGATCTCTCCGTTTTTTCCCTCTGAGATCCAGGATCCAGCTCTAGTGAGATCTTTTCCTGATCATTAAATGCAGGTAGAGAGGGGTTTGAGTGGACCAGAAAGTCCGGGCCGGAAACCAGCTCTGCCACGGTGGCTGGCAAAACCCGGGTCTGACTCGCTAGTCACCTCACACTGATCGCATGCGAGGCGACAAGTATCGCCCATCCATTATGGCGCCTCGCATAACACTTCCCCTTGGTGTCTGCAAGTTTTATTGCTTTTGTGCATTCATTTATTACAATAGCACCAGCAATTACACAGTGGTTTACATTTCGTATATTCATATACTGTAGGTCTGTAGTGTCAAGGAGCTTACAATCTAAGGTCCTTATCAGATACACACTTTGGCCAATTATCCTTCCAGCATGACTTTGGAGAGCACCAGGAGACACTCAAGCACAGGGAGAACATGCAAACTCTATCCGGAAAGTGTCCTGGCTGGAATTGGAATCGAGGACGCTAGTGCTGCAAGGCAGCAGTGCTATTTTCTGATTTGAAATGTTGTTAAAGTGACTGTGTCATGAGAAAGCTATAGGAGGCTGCCATTGCTGGCCCCCCTTTGAAAAATGCTTGTTGCCTGGTGGGCTTTAGTATGTCTGAATCACAGACCTGGAACAGGTCCAAGCAGTAGCATGACGGCCCGGGTACTAAGATTCTAAAAGGAAAGATCAGCGATGGCTGCCACTCTACCTTTCTTATAGAAGATTAACTTTAAGAGGTAATGGGTTTCAAAGAAACCTTTCTGGAAAAGGCAAACATAGGGAAGCTGTACTAACCATGAGGTGGACTTGCTGCCATGCATTTCCATCAGCAAACTCCATCTCTTATTTCCGAGAGCCGGAAAGCCTTACAGAACCAGAGTTCTGGATTCACTAATGTGCGTTGTTGTGGTGGAATGGGAATAGTAGGGTATCTGATCCTCAAGGGCAGGGAATTATGTAAATGATCAAAGGCAGTATTAGTGACCATAAGTCCTAATGCCTCTATACAGCCTGGACTGAACATCTTTTTTTTTCTAACAGTTGCGTTTATTAAACGAGTTCAGCTGCATAAACCGGACTGACCACCCTTGGTGCCCAACATAGACCTTCTGGAGCAACAGTTGGGTTAAAGCCATAGCCTGGTCTCCAGTACAGTGCCAGCTCACATTATTTGGGTCAGGACCAGAAGCCAAAACAATTTTGGCCTTTCACGATTCTTAAGCTCCAATAGGAGCAGACCAAGATCTGGTCAGCTCTGCAGCATCTTCTCCCCCATGTTCCTGCATTCTAAAATCCCGACATCAAGACCAATGTGGGGTCGATAGCGCTGACATGATGATGTCGAGGGACAATCCACCCCTGGAGCATGGGGGAGTGCCGCCTGCTTGGGGAACGGAGGATTAGGTAAGAGAAAGTGTTTATTGCTCTCCCCTAGGCCTACATTAACAACTTTAACATTAAAGAGGAGCTCCAGGCTGCACCCCAAAATAATAAAAGTCAGCAGCTTCAAATACTGTAATTGCTGATTTTCTACCACTTGCTTACCGGGCACATATACCCCCTTCCTGCCCAGGCCAATTTTAGCTTTCAGCGCTGTCACACTTTAAATGACAATTGCGTGCTCATGCTACACTGCATCCATATAATATTTTTTTCACACAGAGCTTTCTTTTGGTGGTATTTAATCATAACTGGGCTTTTACTTGTTGCTAAACTTACAAAAAAAGGCAATAAAACTGTTTTCATAGTTTGTTCTAAAATTTTGCAAACAAGTAATTTTTGTCCTTCGCTGATGTCCCCTGATGAGGCTGCACTGATAGGTGGCACTGATGAGGCTGCACTGATAGGTGGCACTGATGGGCAGTAATGAGGCTGCACTGATAGGTGGCACTGATGGGCACTGATGAGGCTGCACTGGTGGGCACTGATCAGGAGGCACTGATGAGGCTGCACTGATAGGGGGCACTAATAGGTGGCACTGATGGGCAGTGATGAGGCTGCACTGATAGGTGGCACTGACAGGCTGCAATGATGGGCAGTAATGAGGCTGCACTGATAGGTGGTACTGATGGGCACTGATGAGGCAGCACTGGTGGGCACTGATCAGGAGGCACTGATGAGGCTGCACTGATAGGTGGCACTGATGGGCACTGATAGGCAGTGGTAGGTGGCACTGGTAGGCACTGGTGGGCACTAATTAGCAGCACTGGTGGTGACTGTGTGGAACAGGTGTCCCTTTTACAGAAGCCGGTAATCTGCTTTATTCTTTTCTCCTCCTCTCCTTTCTCCTGAAAAAAAAACCCAATGACTGGCTTACAGTAAGAAAAACCCCTTTGTTGTGGGACTTTAAAGGTAGCGAGACAATACAATAGCTATATAAAAAATATAAGTTTATTTATATAAATAGATAAAAAGGGTATTACAACCCTTACCATATAACTCATGTCAGATAGTAAACCTATAGTTACCGAGGCATATATTGCAATTGTACATATGTAAATATATTAACTGGTTATATTCCGTAATCCAACATATAAGAGAAATGTCCGACACGTTTCAGATCCATGCCTTTCATCAGGGGCTTTATGCAGAAAGTTTAATTGCCACAGAAATAGGTGGCAGGTATTGCACCTACCTAGCAATATGTAGATGTCATATAGACTTTGTGCATTTTATGCAGTTCTGATTCACTAAGTTGACACGCAGGATGGTCTGACAACACTGCCAAGATGGTAATGCAGTGGAGGGACTTGGAATGGACAGCGCCCGTTGTTTAAAATATCCTATTAATCCTCCTTCTTTGTTAGTCAAGGAGATATTAAAATATAATCAAGGTGCTTTCCTGGCACTGAAAAAAGGGCTAAACGTAATAAAGTGATGTTCTAAAGCAGAACAACAGCCAAATTTACAAACAAAATAGACATAAGGCATGAGCTATGTCCTGTGTGCGTGACAAATCACTCGAGGAAAAGTACAAAACTATTTGAAAACTGACCATCTAACTGGCTTCTGTTTGTCATTGGCTGACAGCTGATCACGTTGTAAAGGGCCGAGCCAAGCCTCAAGGCCTCTGCGATCACAGAGCACGCCACCGACGCGCTGCAGGGGGCGCGTGAGCAGCGCGAGGATGTCTATGGACGCCCTCCCGGCATTTTTTGGCTATAGCACGGGCACCAAGTGGTTAATATTAAGGCACTTACCTGTCCATGAAACCAGCGGTGTCCTCACCCGAGCCGATTATTCAATCGGGTGTTGGTGCCACCATTATGACTAAGGGAGACCAGCAGGGAAGCCTTGTGGCTTCACGGTTGGTTTCCTACTGCGCGTGCGTGAATCACCGTGGCAAACCAAGAAGTGGGTACCTATCAAGTACCCATTCCCCACCCCCAAATGTGGCAGCGGAGAGGGGAAGAGGAGGCAGACAAGCAGAGCTTCCCCTTTTGTGCGGAGCTCTGCTTTAACCCTTGAAGTACAGGTGCAACCCCACTGCAAGGGATCATTTTCAAGTTTTCTGGCATTGGCCTTTAGTCTGCCCAATTTTATCATGTGTACCTCCATAGGAGGAAATGAGGTCCTACAATTCACTTGATTTCGTTTTCAAGCTTCCATTTCTCTTTTTTTTCCCTTTGTTTTCACTGAGTGATCTGCCCAGTAACATACCTTCTGTATTAGAGCCCCCCCCCCACACACACTCTGGATGAAGGGGCACAGGGGGCACAGCAAACAGCAGAATTGTCACGTCGGGGGGAGGGGAGTGTTAATACTAGCAGATTTAAATACACTAACAAATTGTAGCCAAACACCAACTCACACTTTAAAATCAGTTGCAGCAAACAGTTTTGTTTCTTTTTGGATAAGGGATTTACATGAATAAATAAGAGCTGATCCTTGTAAGCACCCCTGCCAGTGGTAAATGGTTTGTATCATCTGTGTAAACTGACACATCAGGGAGAAAGTTTTTTTTTTTTCAAAAACAACTGACTTGCTGGCTGGATCACCAAGTGAAAAAAAGGCCTAAAAAAAAAAAGAAAACGAATGCAGCCATCACCTCTAAGAATTGGTAAGCTGCAATATAATTAATGTTTGCTTTTGGGTTTAATATTGATTTAAATAAAAAAAAAATGAACATCACAAAATGCATTCACATTAACCGCTTGCCGACGGCTGATCGGCAATTGACGGCGACAGAGTGGCTCTGTAACGCGAATCGCCGTCATACGACGGCGGCCGCGATACAGAGCCACTGTGAGCGCGCGCGCGCGCTCACTGTGTTCGGGGGGGGCCAGGGAGCGGGTGCGGCGGCTTCGATTGCCGCCGGCCACCCGCGATGCCCCCCCCGGAGTGAAGGAGCGGAGGTCCGTGTAAGTAAACACGGACCTCCGCTCTGTGTGAGGGGGAAGGGCTGTGATCACAGCCTTCCTTTACGTGAAGGCTGTGATCCCTTCCCCAGCTAGGGCAGCCCCCCTACAGTTAGAACACGCCCAGGGAACACTGTTAACCCTTAGCGCGCCCCCTGCAGGTTAACCCCTTCACTGCCAATGGCATTTACACAGTAATCAGAGCATTTTTATAGCACTGATCGCTGTATATATGCCAATGGTCCCAAAAAAGTGTCAAAACGTTCCGACATGTCCGCCCCAATATCGCAGTACCGCAAAAAATCGCAGATCGCCGCCATTTTTAGTAAAAAATAAAAAAAAATTAAAAACCCCAAAAATGAATTCTCATCATCCGTAAACGCGACCACTTTTGCGCAAACCAATCAATAAACGCCGATTGCGATTTTTTTTATCGCAAATATGAGGAAGAATATAAATCGGCCAAAAACGGTGAAAAAAAATGTTTTTTTATATTTTTTTTTTGGATTTGTATTTTAGGAAAAAGTAAGAAATTTGGGGGTTTTTTTGCAAAATTGTCGCTCTTCTTTTGTTTATAGCGGCGATCAGAAATGACGCAGCGGTGCTCAAATACCACCAAAAGAAAGCTCTGTTTGTGGGAAAAAAAGGACGCAAATTTCGTTTGGGTGCAACGTCGCACGACCGCGCAATTTTCAGTTAAAGCGACGCAGCGCCGAATCGCAAAAAGGGCTCCGGTCCTAAAGCTGGAAATCCTTCCGGGGCTGAAGTGGTTAATATGAAGTCTATGGATTCTTATCTAGTAATGAATTCTGTGCTGCCATCTTGTGGTCACATTACACAATGCAGCCGTTCTCCCCCTTCTGTTCCCTGAGTGAACACAGCGCTGTCAGACGCCGCCACCTGCCGGCCACTCTCGGAACTGCCCACTAAACAGATTTCACAGCGCCGATAGGAAGCCGGAAGTCAGCTGGAACGCATAAGCCAGGAAGTAGTGGGCGGAACGGATGTGATGTAGAGAGACTTCCGGTCCAGCCAGAAGCAATAGAAAACTGAGTGGAAACGTGGGCAGGAGCCGGGCTCTGGCTGGTGAGGACATTGCTGGGGACCTGTAGCTGGTTTTGGGGGGTTCTCAGGTGATTTGGGGGTGTGTACAGGTGGGGGGAAGCTTTTATTGGCTATTGTTATTGAGTGAATGATGTGTGACCGGTGCCATGGCAGCAGGAGACGCAGGGTGAACCCGCCCTGGTCGTGCCAAGCTTGGACGGGCACTGTTTATGTTTCGTCATGGAAAAGTGCGATGTTGCGTCGCAATGCGGCGGCACGCCACAACCCTTGACTCGGGCTCCAAATTAAGATCAGCCTGAGGTTTAGGGGCCCCGGGGCCGGTGGGAGGGGCTCTGGTGCAAAGTAAAGTGCGCAAGGGGCGGAGTTGGCTAACGTAGGGGACAGGTTCACGATAACCACTTGAAGACCAGGCCTTTTCGGGCACTGTTTGTTTACAAGTTTTAATCAGTATTTTTTTGCTAGAAAATTACTTAGAACCCCCAAAGTTATACTTTTTAAAAAAAATCTTTTAGAGGAGACCCTAGAGAATAAAATGGCGGTCGTTGAAATTTATGTCGCGCGGTATTTGCACAGTGTTTTTTCAAACGCATTTTTTTTTTGGGAAAAAATACACTTTAACCACTTCAAGACCGAGCCTCTTTTTGAGAGTCGGGGTTTACAAGTTAAAATCTGTTTTTTTTTTTTTCCATAAAATTACTTAAAACCCCCAAACATTATATATTTTTTTCTAACACCCTAGAGCAGGGATATGCAATTAGCAGACCTCCAGATGTTGCAGAACTACAAGTCCCATGAGGCATAGGAAGACTCTGACAGCCACAAGCATGACACCCAGAGGCATGATGGGACTTGTACTTTTGTAACAGCTGGAGGTCCGCTAATTGCTTATCCCTGCCTTAGAGAATAAAATGGCGGTTGTTGCAACACTTTTATGTCACACCGTATTTGCGCAGCGGCATTACAAGCGCACTTTTTTCCGTTAAAAAATAAGACAACAGTAAAGATAGCCCAATTTTTTATATTCCATTCCATATTGCGAAAGATAATGTTACGCCGAGTAAATTGATACCCAACATGTCATGCTTCAAAATTGTGCCCGCACGTGGAAACTTTGGCACTTTAAAAATCTCCATTGGCGATGTATAAAAATTCCTACAGGTTAGCAGTTTTGAGTTACAGAGGAGGTCTAGTGCTAGAATTATTGCTCTCGCTCAGACGATTGCAGCGATACCTCACTAGGGCTGCAACTAACGATTATAAGTTGGTCGATTATTTGATCAATTAATCGGATAATATCCTTACAAAAAAATGTGGTGTAAAATTTAGTGAATATTTAAAGTTTTAAAATAAAAAAAAAAAGGCAATTTTGTCTTAAATATCTCTATGCAGTGGTAAATATAAATAACCAACTATATGGTTGGGGAGCAAAATCTCTAATCCACTCTGAGAATAACAGACAGAAGCATATATAATAATAAATACACCCAGAAGTAGGATAATACGGGTATTTTACCTAGGAGTCGGACATGAAGTTATATGAAGGGTTCATGGATATGAACATTTTAGATATAAATGCACAATACTGGTAAAAGTTTACTTTAAAGTGGTAGTAAACCCATCATTTTCAGCCAAGGAAACTGCCATCTTGGCCTCTGTTTAATCTACAACTGTCGTGATGCTGCACATGTGATCAGCTTTGACACCAGCCATTGGATGGTTTGACAGTTTGGTTTAGAGCACAACCAATGGGAATGTTACATTTCCACCACCGGCCGAAAATGTTACTGGTTTTTAAACTGTTAAATGGATGGGTTTACTACCGCTTTAAATGTAATTGCAATGCCTTCTATTACCTTCAGTCTATCAGCCTCCACCTTCTCTGGGTTCAAATGCTGATCTTCCTGCACACAGTCTTTAAAGTATTTTTTTTTTTAAATAACAAACATGCTATACTTACCTGCTCTGTGTAATGGTTTTGCACAGAGCAGCCATGATTCCCCTCTACTGGGGTCAACACTTCTGGCTCCTCCTGCTTTCAGAGTGCCCCAATATCAAGCTGCAAAGTATAGTATAGAGTTCCCCTATAGCAGTGGTTCTCAACTCCGGTCCTCGGGACCCCCCAACAGGCCAGGTTTGCAGGATAACTGAAATGCATCACAGGTGATATAATTTGCTGCTCAGTGATTGCAGTATTCTAGTCTGCATCTCCCCAAGGTAATACTTAAAATCTGGCCTGTTGGTGGGTCCCAAGGACCGGAGTTGAGAACCACTGCCCTATAGCAAGGTAAAAAAAAAAAACATCTACCTTTGGAACCTCTCACTTCCTGCCCATGACTACATGTCCCATGACGCATTGCTCCTCACACATTCACAAGTTCACAGGCACTTACTGACATTTACGGACAGTGTACTGAGCTGTATGTGTGCTGCACTGTGTCTTCTGACATGTATGGACGGTGTACTGAGCTGTATGTGTGCTGCACTGTGTCTTCTGACATGTATGGATGGTGTACTGAGCTGTACGTGTGGTGCACTGTATTTCCTGATATGTAAACAAATAATGCATTCTGTACACAGGCCAACTAATCAGCTGGCCGATTAATTGATTATGAAAATAGTTGACAACTATTTTAATAATCGATTAGTTGTCGATTAATCGATTCGTTGTTTCGGCCCTATACCTCACATGTGTAGTTTGAACACCGTTTTCATATGTGGGCGCGACTTGCGTATGCGGTCGCTTCTGGTCGCGAGCTTGGTGGGTCGAAGCGCTTTAATTTTTTTATTTTTACACTGTGCTTTTACAAAAAAAAAAAGATCACTTTTATTCCTATTACAAGACATGTAAACATTCCTTGTAATAGAAGTAAGCATGACAGGACCTCTTAAATATGAGATCCGGGGTCAAAAAGCTTTCCTCAGATCTCATATTTACACTTAAATATAATAAAAGAAAAAATGACACTTGAAATAAAAATGTCTCCTTTAAAGAGCTTTGGGCGGAAGTGACGTTTGATGTCACTTCTGCCCTGCAATGCTATAGAACCGAGTGTGCGGCCTCTTCCTCTCACTCTGCTTACAGGCAGTGGGGGGGAACAGACCCGATCGTCTCTGCTGCTACCAGCGGGTCCGGAAAGTGGCGGGAGGGGACCTCTTCAACCCCTGATAAAAGTGATCTCATGGCGAATCCACTGCAGAGACCACTTTTATCTGCCTGCCATTTTTAAAAATACCGAGGTTATGGTAGCTATCTCCTACCATAGCAACGGTATCCCATGGCAAAGTACCGCCATATAATGACGGTGGGTGGTTAACCATTCTCGGACCGCCCGCTCTGGATATACGTCGCTACTTTGACATTGAATACCGGGGTTATGGCAGCAGATAGTTGCCATAACCCCAGTATTTCTATCCACGGCTGGCGATCCGCTTTCACGTAAAAGTGGTCTCAGCAATGTATTCACTACGAGATCACTTTTATTGGGGGGTGGAAGAGGTGCCCTCCCCTCCTGCTGCTTCCCGGGGTCGGTGGAAGCGTCGGAAACAATCCGATGCTTTCACACTGGGGCGGTGCTCTTGCAGGACATGAGAGAAAGTCCTGTAAGCAGCATATTTGGGGCGGTGCACTGAGCAATGTATACACCGCTCCTCTACCGCCCCCTCTATTGAAATCAATGGGCGGCGCTTCCAAAGCGGCTGAACAGCGCCTCGGTCGCGCCGTGCAGTGGTGCTTTTAACCCCTTGTTAACCCCCTCTTGGGAGTTAAAAGCGCCCTGCTCCCACCTGCATAGCGCTACTATGATAGTGGTAAAGCGCCGCTAAAGCTAGCAGCGCTTTACCGCTCCTGTCCCAGTGTGAAAGTAGCCTAAGCATACAGTGAGAAGGTGGCAAGCAGACATCTTTTTACACCCGCTGGAGTTGAGCGTTTCACACTTATTTGTAACAGTAAACTGAACTTGTATAGCGAAATACACTATTTGATGTTGAATTGTAAAAGCAGCGGTGTTCTCTCAGATTAGCAAAGCTGTCAGATCAGCAGGCTTGCTGCTGCTTTTAAAATTCAACATCAAAACAGAGTCGCGTATCTCTAAATACTTTATTTCAGTATGTAAACTCTGTTTACTGTAACAAATAAGTGTGAAATTAAAGACTCCGGTGGGTGTAAAAAGAAGTCCGCTTGCCGCCTACTCCCTGTACTGCGGACAAATGCTGGGTGTAGCAAGATGGCGGCGACGGAACATCGATTCCATTACAATATATGACGGGTTGCCTAATCTGACGAAGCAGCCGCTCCCTCGGCTCCATAACATGGCAGGGCGGAAGCGACGTCACAAGTCACTTCCGCCCAATGCTCTTAAAGGGCCCTTTTTTTTTTTTTTTGAACTGTCATTTTTTTCAAATTATTTATTTATTTATTTTACATTTTACTGTAAATATGAGATGTGAGGTCTTTTTGATCCCAGATCTCATATTTAAGAGGTCCTGGCATGCTTTTTTCTATTATAAGGAATGTTTACATTTCTTGTAATAGGAATAAAAGTGATCAAAAATATATTTTTTAAAAGAACAGTGTAAAAATAAAAACTAAAATAAGAAAAAAAAAAAATTTAAAGCGCCCCGTCCTGCCTAGCTCGCGCGCAGAAGCGAACGCATACGCAAGTCCCGTCCGCATATGAAAACTGTGTTCAAACCACACGTGTCAGGTATCGCCGCGATCGTTGGAGCGAGATCAATAATTCTAGCACCAGACCTCTTCTGTAACTCAAAACTGGTAACCTGTAGAAATTTTTAAACGTCGCCGATGGAGATTTTTAAGTGCCAAAGTGTCGCCATTCCACGAGCGGGCGCAATTTTGAATCATTACATGTTTGGTATCAATTTGCTCGGCGTAACATTATCTTTCACAATGTGGAAAAAAATGGCCTGACTATACTGTTGTCTTATTTTTTAACTCAAAAAAGCGTATTTTTTCTAAAATCTTGTATGACCGCTGCGCGGATATGGTGCAACAAAAAGTATTGCAATGACTGCCATTTTATTCTCTAGGGTGTTAGAAAAAAAAGATTATATAATGTTTGGGGTTTTTAAGTAATTTTATAGCAAAAAAAAACTCGTTTTAACTTGTAAACACCAAGTCCAAAAAATAGGCCCGGATATGAAGTGGTTAAACACCTTTACAGATTACCAGTTTAGAGTTACAGAGGAGGTCTAGTGCTAGAATTATTGCTCTCGCTCTAACATTCACGGTGATGCCTCACATATGAGGTGCGAATACCATTTAGATATGTGAGTGCGACTAGAGTGTTAATGTTTTTATTTTTACACTGTCCCTTTAAAAAAAATATATATTTTTTTTTTCTGGTCACTTTTATTTCTTTTACAAAAAATGTAAACATCCCTTGTAATAGTAATAAGGATGATAGGTCCTCTTTATGGAGAGATCTGGGGTCAAAAAGACTCCACATCTCTTCTTTACCTTTTAAAAGCAAAAGGAAAAAAAATGTTTACTTCCAACCTGGACTAAAAGTGACCTCATGACGTCACTCCGGTCCTCCAAGGCCATAGAGGCGATCAAAGAGGATCTACTCTTTGATTGCCTCTAGGAATAGCCAGCTGCACTGTTGGATTGTTTCTCGGGTGAACTGGTGGAAACAGCCTGAGAAACACCGGCGGGAGGGAGGGGATGTCTCCTCCCACCGCTTTGGAAAGCGATGCAGTGGCTCATGAGCTGATCTGCACACTGGCTGTAAAAAAAAACAATACTGGGGTTATGGCTGATATCTTCAGCCATAACCCGGTAAACCACTTCAAAGCATAATGTATACGTGTTGCAGTCTTGAAGTGGTTCAAGACATGGGACCAAAAGCGAGGACGTTAAATGTGTTCATAGACGTTGCTGGTTGCCCTAGGTTCCTTTCTGTTACACTGATCGGTCATAACTTTTTGACCACCCATCTAGGTCCTCTTTTGGCCCCCAAAATAGCCCCTTTTTCCACTAAAACAACCCTGACCCATTGAGGCATGGACTCCACTAGACCTTAGAAGGTATGCTGTGGTATCTGGCACCAAGCTTTCAGTAGCCGATCCTTTAATTCCTGTAAGTTGAGAGGTGGGGCCTCCATGGACCAGACATGTTTTTCCAGGACATCCAGAGGAGGGGCATTTGGAGGCCAAGTCAACAAGTGTTACTTTGACGTGTACCACCTACCTAAACATTGTTGCTGACCAAGTACATACCTTCATGGAAACATTGTTCCCTGATGGCAGTGGACCCTTTCAACAGGATAATGTGCCCTGCAAGAATGGTTTGAGGAACACAACTTTGAGTTTGACATGTGGACTTGGCCTCCCAGTTCATCAGATCTCAATCCAAGTCAACACCTCAAACTCGTTGTTGTGTTCCTCAAACCATTCTTGAACCATTTTTGCAGTGTGGCAGTGGGAGCATTATCCTCCCGAAAGAGGCCACTGCCATCAGGCAATACTGTTTCCATTAAGGGGTCGGTTAGCAACAATGTATATGTAGGTGGTACGTGTCAAAGTAACACTTGTTGACTTGGCCTCAAAGTTCTCCAGATCTCGATCCAATGGAGCATTTGTTTGGACTATGATCTGCACATCGCTGAGCTCATCCCTGGTCCACAGGCTATGTCACCAGCTTCTGATGTCTTCTAGTCTCCATCTCCCCTCATGGCCCTCCAGCATTCTGTGCTCAATCCCTGAGCTGAGTCGCAATGCACAGGTTCCCTTCTGTACTACTCTGCCTTTCATACTCCCCCCCCCCCCCCCCCCTCCCCTCCTCACGTGACAACGGTGAGGGCAGGTCATTGGCTGTTCAAACCAGGGCACTGTATCTTGGAATGAGGTCACATGTTTGCCTATACCCAAAAGCTCTGAATGTTAAATAAAGGCTTCCAAAGAGATGTGGGGGTGAACAGTAAAAGTTAGTACCATCAGGGGAGGTGAGGGTTGGTCTTCCTATGAGACAAACCCATCACTTTGCCTTGTAGCAGCAAACAAAGCCTACACAGGGTCTTCTCTATACAAAGCATAGTCAGAATTGTGATGTAATGGGGTGGGAGCTTATAACACTGATGTTAAGGGGAGATGTGATGTGAAGGATCAGAGCCCTAGCACAAACATGAGATTCAGACCTCTGCTGGAGGCACAATTTAATTTACTGACCAGACCCTTGTGGACTTCACTCCAATAGCCCCGGTATAGAGCACAACATTTCAGAGGAATAGACTTGATAGAAAGTGAGTTGACATTTCCTTAAATAATTATGTAAAAAGAAGTAACATGATGTGTGGGCTGTCTCTGTTGCCTTACAATTGTGGTCAGAAAGGGCCTGGTATTTGCCTGCTCCCTCAGCTGGTATGGAGGACTAAGGGGAGCCTTAACCACTTCAATACCAGGCACTTAGCACACTTGCCTACCAGACCGCTTTTCAGCTTTCAGTGCTGTTGCGCTTAAAATGGCAATTGCGCGGTCGTGCTACGCTTTACCCAAACAAAGTTTTTATCATCTTGTTCCCACAAATAGAGCGTTCTTTTGGTGGTATTTGATCACCTCTGCGTTTTTTATTTTTTGCACTATAAATTAAAAAATACCGAAAATTTTGAAAAAAAAAAAAGTTTTTCTCTGTTTCTATCACAAAACTTTGTAAATAAGTGCGTTTTCTCCATTACTGATGGACACTGATGAGGCTACACTGACGGGTACTGCTGAGGCAGTACTGATTGGCACTGATGAGGCGGCACTGATATGCAGCACTGACGGGCACTGATATGCAGCACTGACGGGCACTGATATGAGGCACTGATTGGCACTTATAGGCAGCACTAATTGGCACTCATAGTCGGCACTGGGCACTGACAGGTTGCACTGGTGGGCAGCAGGTGACAGATGGAGGCCCATTCCCTGGTGGTGTAGGGTGGCACTGAGTGCCATCCATGTTGGGCGCTGTGCCCCTTAACTGGTGGTCAGGATCGGCTCCCTGGCGGTCCTGGGTGGGCACATCCCTGGTGGTCCCTGGGCAGGCTCCCTGGTGGTCTAGGGTGCTGATCCGAGGGGGGGGGGCTGCGCTGATAAGCCATCAGCACAGACACCCCCCCCCCCCCCCCTGGTCAGGAGAGCAGCCGATCAGCTCTCCACTACTCAGGACTGCAGACCTGAGTAGAGGAAAAGCAGATAAATGTATCTTCCTGTTTACACTTTAACCAGCCGTGATTGGTCACGGCTAATCACATGGTAAAGTGCGCAGAGATTTACCGAGATTGGTAATGCGGCGGGTCAAACTGACACACCGCACCACCGATCGCCGCGATGCACGCATCCCCCCCCCCGGCATGTCACAACTGAACCACTTCCCAGGCGTCATTCTGCATACGGCGGTAGGGAAGTGGTTAAGAGGTTCACTGACAAAACAGGAAGCCTTGTTGATGGCCTCAGAGGGCCTCAAATTGATAAGGGGAGTTTCTCATTGGGTAGCCTTTACTTTAGCTAACCAGTTGGCATTTTAATTGGCCCCATATGTGTTTTACCATTAGCAACGTAAACTAAGAATGAAAGCCCCATATCTCTGAGCTGCTGACAGGGGAGGTGAGCGTTGCTGGGAATTCTGGGACATTATCCAGTAACAGACAAGGGATGTGTCTGGATGGTGACTGTATCATTGTGTGTGTCAGGTTCCTATAAGGTGTCAGGATGTCACTGTCTATTTCTCCATGGAGGAGTGGGAGTATATAGAAGGACATGAGGATGTAATGATAGAGGATGACCAGAAAGACAAGAAGGCCATTCATGATTTCCTTGTTCTGAGTTAGGGGGAAAACATCTCAGTGGAGCGAATGGGAAAGAAAAGTTCAGTAATCAAATTACTAAACTGACTGCAGTACAATTTTTCATTTTTTTTTTTTTTTTTTTTTGCAGGTCAACCAAAAAAAAAAAAAATCACACAATGGACTACACAACTGTCCAAATTAAGGAAGAATCGTTGTCAGATGAAGAACATTTCACAGTTGAAATCAAGGAGGAACCACTCTCAAGTGATGAAGAACATCACCTAGGCTCTGTTCCTCCAACTCTAATCTATGAAATCAAAGAGGAGCCACTCTCAAATGATGAAGAACAAAACCCGGACTCTGTTCCTCCTACTCTCCACTCTCATATGAAAGAGGATCCACTGTCAAGTGATGAAGAACGGCACCTTGACTCTGCTCCACCTGCTCTCCGCTCTCATATCAAAGAGGATGCACTCTCGAGTGATGAAGAACGGTACCTGGACTCTGCTCCACCTGCTCTCCGCTCTCATATCAAAGAGGATGCACTCTCGAGTGATGAACATCACCCAGACTCTGTTCCTTCCACTCACAGATCTCATATTAAAGAGGATCCACTCTCAAGTGATGAAGAACGGTACCTGGACTCTGCTCCACCTGCTCTCCGCTCTCATATCAAAGAGGATGCACTCTCGAGTGATGAACATCACCCAGACTCTGTTCCTTCCACTCACAGATCTCATATCAAAGAGGATGCACTCTCGAGTGATGAGGAACATCACCCAGATTCTGTCCCTTCCACTCACAGATCTCATATCAAAAAGGATCCACTCTCAAGTGATGAAGAACATC
>BLSH010237663.1:1018349-1033778 GCA_018402905.1 Glandirana rugosa
AACTGGACGTTTTTTTTTTTTTTTTTTTACTTTTTAACATGACGTCAGTCAAATTATTAAACTAATGACTTGAAAAGAAAGGGTAAGCGAGGTGACTCTACAAAAGGGGGATTGTTTAGCTAACCAGTTGGCATTTTAATTGGCCCCATATGTGTTTTACCATTAGCAACGTAAACTAAGAATGAAAGCCCCATATCTCTGAGCTGCTGACAGGGGAGGTGAGCGTTGCTGGGAATTCTGGGACATTATCCAGTAACAGACAAGGGATGTGTCTGGATGGTGACTGTATCATTGTGTGTGTCAGGTTCCTATAAGGTGTCAGGATGTCACTGTCTATTTCTCCATGGAGGAGTGGGAGTATATAGAAGGACATGAGGATGTAATGATAGAGGATGACCAGAAAGACAAGAAGGCCATTCATGATTTCCTTGTTCTGAGTTAGGGGGAAAACATCTCAGTGGAGCGAATGGGAAAGAAAAGTTCAGTAATCAAATTATTAAACTGACTGCAGTACAATTTTTCATTTTTTTTTTTTTTTTTTTGCAGGTCAACCAAAAAAAAAAAAAAATCACACAATGGACTACACAACTGTCCAAATTAAGGAAGAATCGTTGTCAGATGAAGAACATTTCACAGTTGAAATCAAGGAGGAACCACTCTCAAGTGATGAAGAACATCACCTAGACTCTGTTCCTCCAACTCTAATCTATGAAATCAAAGAGGAGCCACTCTCAAATGATGAAGAACAAAACCCAGACTCTGTTCCTCCTACTCTCCACTCTCATATGAAAGAGGATCCACTCTCAAGTGATGAAGAACACCTCCCGGACTCTGTTCCACCTTCTCTCCGCTCTTATATCAAAGAGGATCCACTCTCAAGTGATGAAGAACGGCACCTGGACTCTGCTCCACCTGTTCTCCGCTCTCATATCAAAGAGGATGCACTCTCGAGTGATGAACATCACCCAGACTCTGTTCCTTCCACTCACAGATCTCATATCAAAGAGGATCCACTCTCAAGTGATGAAGAACGGTACCTGGACTCTGCTCCACCTGCTCTCCGCTCTCATATTAAAGAGGATCCACTCTCAAGTGATGAAGAACGGTACCTGGACTCTGCTCCACCTGCTCTCCGCTCTCATATCAAAGAGGATGCACTCTCGAGTGATGAACATCACCCAGACTCTGTTCCTTCCACTCACAGATCTCATATCAAAGAGGATGCACTCTCGAGTGATGAGGAACATCACCCAGATTCTGTCCCTTCCACTCACAGATCTCATATCAAAAAGGATCCACTCTCAAGTGATGAAGAACATCATCCAAAGTCTGACCCTTCCATGTCCAGCTGTTGTATCAAAGAGGAACCTCTCTCTGATGAAGATATCAAAGACTGTTCTATATCTGCGCAATACACCCAGTGTCTCTCTATCATTGTGAAAGAGGAGTCAAGCGAGGAAGATGTTCTCAGTGAAGAAGAGCAGACGCAGGGACAGATGGAGGACAAACCGTTCTGTTGCTCTGAGTGTGGAAAGTGTTTTATGGATCACTCGATGCTTGTCAGCCATCAGCAAATCCATCAGCGAGTCCACACAGGGGAGAAGCCTTATGCCTGCTCCGAGTGCGGGAAGTGTTTTACTGCTCAAGCGACAGTGAAAGTTCACCAGCGCCTTCACACAGGAGAGAAGCCCTATACGTGCTCCGAATGCGAGAAGGCCTTCACATTTAAAAGCGTCCGAGATGCGCACTTCAGGACGCACACTGGCGACAAACCTTTCCCCTGTCCTGAATGTGGGAAACGCTTTACCGTCCGATCAATGCTTAATATGCACCGAAAAGTCCATGAGGGGAACGGACTGTATTCGTGTTCCGAATGTGGGAAAAGCTTCACCAGGAATTCCACACTTAAGGCCCACGAGGTTGTCCACACAGGGTCTAAGAATCACACTTGCCCGGAGTGCAAGAAATGCTTCAGCTCAGAGTCGTCGCTCAAGCAGCACAAGAAAGTCCATGTTGGGTTGAAACCGCATGCATGCCCTGAATGCGGCAGATGCTTCGGTCTGAAAACGAGTCTGGTGACGCACCAGAGGATCCACTCTGGAGAGAGGCCATATACTTGTAGCGAGTGCGGAAAGAGCTTCAGCCACAGCTCCAGCCTGGTGACGCATAGGAGGATCCACAGCGGGGAAAGACCTTATGTTTGCTCCGAGTGTGGCAAAGGCTTTTCCAGTCTCTCCGAACGTGTTGTGCATGAGAGAACACACACCGGGGTGAAGCCCTATTCCTGCCCCGAATGTGGGAAGAGTTTTGTCAGCATTTCAGAGTGTAACCGCCACCGGAAGATCCACGCAGACCAAAAGCCCTTCACTTGTTCCTATTGCAGCAAGCCTTTCATACGCAAACCCGATTTTGTCAAGCACCTTCGGATTCACACGGGAGAGAAACCATTTGGCTGCTCTGACTGCGGCAAGTTTTTCCGTAGCGTCCCAGAACTCACAAAGCACCAGCGGTATCATACCGGAGATAAGCGGTATCCGTGCAAAGACTGCGGGAAATGGTTCTTCACTAGGTCACATCTGGTCAAACATGAGAAAATTCATATCAGGGAACAACAAGCCCAATGACCCCATCTGTGCTGCGGCCAAAACTATGGGTTCCAGATAGTTGGAAACAGATGACTATAGATAAGGCAATACATTTGACGTCTGCTAGGGATTGGACTGTTCTAATAGTTTTCCACCAAGCCTTGAGTCTTCATAGCCTGACTTCCAAGATCCGCCTCATTCATTGAGAATTATGACTGCTCTTTCTATGCAAATTAGGTGCCATTATATACATAGGAGGATTTCAACAATAACCCTTTCTCTGGAAAAAAAAATGTTTTCCCTATTCAAGTGAGTGGCAAATAAATTTCTGGTGTCCATAGAACCAGTTTTCCCAGATCCAACCAGTGGAAATGAATTCCAACTTCAATTTAACCAGTTTTCATAGATCTAACCAGCAAAAATGACTTCCTAACGTTCACAGAACCAGTTTTCATAAATCCAGCCAGTGGAAATGAATTCCCAATGTCAATAGAATCTGTTTCCATAGATCCAACCAGAGCAAATGAATTCCCAACATCAAGAGAATCAGTTTTCATATATTCACCCAGTGGAAATGAATTACCTACTTCAGTAGAACCAGTTTTCATAGATCCAATAAGTGGAAATGTATTCCTGATGTCAGTAGAACCAGTTTTCACAGATCCAACCACCATAAATTATTCCTGACGTTCATGGAAACTGCATAGGTCCAACCACCAGATTCTTGACGTCCATAGCACAAGTTTGCATAGATCCAACCACCAGAAATTCTTCCAGACGTCCATGGAACCTACATTGAGCCAACCACCAGAAATGATTCCTGATTTTCATGGAGCCTGCATAGATCCAACCACCAGAAATAAATCATGAGGTTGATGGAACCAGTTTGCCCAGATCCAACCAGTGGAAATTAATTCCCGACATCAATAGAACCAATTTGCACAGATCCAACCAACAGAAATGGATCCTGACCTCCATAGAACCATTTTGCACAGATCCAACCAGTGGAAATTAATCTTGACCTCCATAGAACCAGTTTGCACAGATACATTCGTCAAAAAATACTACGGACATCAGCAGAACCAGTTTGCACAGATCCAACCAGTGGAAATAATCACGAAGGGGCTGAAGTATATCTACTGAAGGCCAGACCTACTTAATTAAACCGGACCATTGTAATTGGGCAATTATTGTATTTAAAGCCCAAATTTTTTTTATTATATTTTTGGATAGAGCGGTGAGGGGTGACCACTTATATAAAGTTTGTTTTTGTTGTGTTCCCCCCCCCCCAAAAGGGACATTCTATTTTTCCTGGTAACCAATTTCATCAGTACTGAAAGTGAGGGAAAATCCAACATTTTGAGAAGTCATTGAGAGGAAAATCATGTAATGGGGACAATTGGATTTCTCTAACTTTGCGTCCACAGAACTGAAAATGAAGGAAGATCTCCCCAAAGGGACGCAGATACCATGCGGTGGCCTTAGTGTGATATACATACCATGCGTTGGATGGAGATGCATATGATATATCGCCCAAAGCACATGCCTGTTCTTCTTATCAAGCTCCGGGGGCAGCATAGAGCCACCCCACATCCATCAACAAAAAAACATAAGTACAGAACTGAGCAGTTTCCTCTACAGTGCTGATTAGGAAGGCGTGACTACCTCCTGCTGTAAATTGGAGGGTAGTCACCGAAATCAGTAACTGGCAAAGACCAACAAGCCAAATAACATGACAAGTGTTACCAGTCTGTCAGTGTTTTCTGTTGGGGTTTATAATAAATGGTTATTTTTTACTCACTGAGGCTCATTTTCATACTGGAGGGTTGAAGTACATTGGGTGGAAAAATTTAATTTTGGAATTTGAATTTTATTGTATTCGCTAAAATGGCGTCAACTTATGGCATGGAGGACAAGTCACAATTTAGGCACTGATGCCACATCTGTCTACTTCAGTTGGCATCTGATTGTGTTCTTATACATATAAGCTCACTATTAGGTAATTTTTCTATGTAGGATTGGGGGAGGGGTAGAGGTGAGCCTATACATATTTTTATTTTTTTTTTTATTAAATTTTGTAGACTAGGTAGGAGGTGCACTCGATATGCAGAGATGTCACACTTCAGGCCTTTATACAATATATTTATTGAAATTTGCAGTTCACGGGATAAAAATGGAGGCAACGTGTTTTGGGGTAAAAGCACCCCCCCCCCTTTCACCAGGGCTGAGGTGGCGGATGCATTAACCACTTGCCAACCAGCGACATACCTGTACGACGCTGGACTTCATGTGGTTATAACGCGATGATGCCAGGCATCATCCCAGTACTGTTTTTTAAAACCAATCGTCGGCTCTCTTGTAAAAGTCATCTTAACGGCTAACTAGTCACTGGATTGCTTTTACAAGCAGCAGGAGGGGACACCCCCCTCCCACCATCTTCCGCAGCTTCATCGGGATCTCCCATCCCACCAGGAGTCCCAATCGACCAGCCGGCGCTTTCGTCTGCTGATCATAAAGTCCAGCAAAGCTCGGATTGGCTTTCTTGGGCTCTATGATATAGTATCCCGGAAGCGATGACATCTCACCACTTCCGGGGTTACCTGGATGTAAACAGCACCATTTTTAAAAATCAAAAGCATTTTATCACACCAATCTTGGAAGTGCAGAGGAGGGATTTGGGGTCTTGTAGACCCCAGATCTCTCCATAAAGAGTACCTGTCACATGCCTTTTGCTGTCACAAGAGATGTTTACATTCCTTGTGACTGCAATAAATGTGATAAAAAAAAGAAAATTAAAGCGACAGTGTAAAAATTAAAAAAAAAAAATCTTTTTTTTTTTTTTAAAGTGCCCCCCCATTTCCCATGCTCGCGCCCAAATGCAAATGCATGCGTTGGTCCTACATGCGCAGAAAGAGCGATCGTCCCACACATGAGGTATCATGGGCAGCAATTCTTGCACCAGACCTCCTGTATAAATCTGAAGTGGTAACCTGTAAAGGCTTTTAAAGAATCGTCCTTTGGATAGTAAAATTTACGTTGTTTGACTCCATTGCGCGGACATGCGCAATTTTAAAGCGTGATATGTTTGGTATCTATCTACTCGGGTTATGTTTTGTGTTTCTGTGCATTAATATTCAAAAAACAGTTTCTGCATTTGAAAAACCACTGTGCAAATACCGCGTGACCATAAAAAAAATTGCAACACGTATCATTTTATTCTCTAGGGCCTTTGCTATAAAAAAATGTATATAATATTTGGGGGTTCTTAGATATTTTCTAGCAAAAAAATACTGATTGTTACATGTAAACTAAAAGTGTCAGAAAATGCCTGGGTGTCAATTGGCTAACAATTGGCCTAGAACTGGAGATGAGTTTTCTACAGCCTCACAAAGCTCCGGTAACAACTCCTCTCCAGTTCCAGCCCAGTTGTTTTCATCTGCCACCTCAGTCCTGATGAAGGGGGGTACTTCATCAGGACTGAGGCTCCATGTGTACCCTTTGAACTGCAAACTTCAATTAAATACGTTGTATAAAGGCCTGAAGTGTGACGCCCCCTGCATATCGTGGGATTTCACATTGATACCAGCAAGGCAGCAGCCAAGTACCTATCAGGACTACCTTTCCCTTCACCCTCCTCTACCCACGGGATCCCCTTGAAGAGCACTACATCACGGATCACCTTTAGAGATCCAAGACTTCATATTGGTCCAGTTCTGTCTTATACAGTGAGGGGAAAAAAGTATTTGACCCCCTGCTGATTTTGTATGTTTGCCCACTGTCAAAGAAATGATCAGTCTATAATGTTAATGGTCGGTTTATTTTAACAGTGAGAGACTGTGAGAGAATAACATAAATATCCAGAAAAACTCATTTAAAAAAAAGTTATAAATTGATTTGCATTTTAATGAGTAAAATAAGTATTTTATCCCCCTATCAATCAGCAAGATTTCTGGCTCCCAGGTGTCCTCTATACAGGTAACAAGCTGAGATTAGGAGCACTCTCTTTAAGGGAGTGCTCCTAATCTCAGCTTAACACTTTTATAAAGGACTCCTGTCCACAGAAGCAATCAGTCAGATTCCAATCTCTCCACCATAGCCAAGACCAAAGATGTCAGGGACAAGATTATAGACCTACACAAGGCTGGAATGGGCTACGAGACCATCGCCAAGCAGCTTGGTGAGAGGGTGACAGCAGTTGGTGAGATTATTCCCAAATGGAAGACACACAAAATAACTGTCAATCTCCCTTGGTCTGGGGCTCCATCCAATGTCTCACCTCGTGGAGTTTCAGTGATCATGAGAATGGTGAGGAATCAGCCTAGAACTACACGGGAGAATCTTGTCAAAGATCTCAAGGCAGCTGGGACCATAGTCACCTAGGAAACAATTGGTAACACACTACGCCAGGAAGGACTGAAATCCTGCAGTGCCCTCAAGGTCCCCCTGCTCAAGAAAGCACATGTACAGCCCGTCTGAAGTTTGCTAATGAACATCTGAATGATTCAGAGGAGAACTGAGTGAAAGTGTTGTGGGCAGATGAGACCAAAATCGAGGTCTTTGGCATCAACTCACCGTGTTTGGAGGAGGAGAAATGCTGCCTATGACCCCAAGAACACCAACTCCACCTTTAAACATGGAGGTGAAAACATTATGCTTTGGGGGTGTTTTTCTGCTAAGGGGACAGGACAACTTCATCGGGGATGATGAACAGGCCATGTACCGTCAAATCTTGGGTGAGAACCTCCTTCTCTCAGCCAGGGCATTGAAAATGGGTCATGGATGTGTCTTCCAGCTTGACAATGACCCAAAACACACGGCTAAGGCAACAAAGGAGTGGCTCAAGAAGAAGCACATTAAGGTCCTGGAGTGGCCTAGCCAGTCTCCAGACCTTAATCCCACAGAAAATATGTGGAGAGAGCTGAAGGTTTGAGTCACCAAACGTCAGCCTCGAAACCTTATGACTTGGAGAGGATCTGCAAAGAGGAATGGGACAAAATCCCTCCTGAGATGTGTGCAAACCTGGTGTCCAACTACAAGAAATGTCTGAACTCTGTGATTGCCAACAAGGGTTTCTCCACCAACTACTAAGTCATGTTTTGCGAAGGGATCAAATATTCATTTCACTCATTAAAATGCAAATCAATTTATAACTTTTTGAAAATGCGTTTTTCTGGATATATTTTGTTATTCTGTCTTTCTTTGTTAAAATAAACCAACCATTAAAATTTATAGACTGATCTTTTGTCAGTGGGCAAACGTACAAAATCAACAGGGGAGCAAATACTTTTTTTCCCTCACTGTACACTTTTCTCCTCCAAAAATGACATTGTGGAATCTGAAGACGGGACTAAGGTCTGTATGGGGATCGGTGATCTCTATGCAGTGACAGACAACTGTGCAGCTATGGTTATGTTAAACAAGCTAGGACGGTGTAACTATAAGCCAGGGGTAAGCAACATCCGTGCTGCAGCTAATGTGGAACTACAAGTCCCATGAGGCATTGCCAGACTCTCGACAGCCACAGGCATGACTTCAGGGGCCGAGGCATGATGGGATTGTAGTTTTACTACAGCTGAAGTGCCAAGGTTGCCTACCTCTGGTATAAGTTTGCTGCTTGTAGCAATAAGCACAGGGTTTTTTTTTTTTTTGGGTAACCCGCCACCTCAGCCCTGATGAAGAGAGGTCCATTTGCACATCTGATGTGCATTAGAAGGTGAAGCAAGCCAGAGCCCGTCTCATTTCCTGTCTGGAGGCCGTCCAGCATCATGTAGTTCTTGACTGTCCCTGTCCCATCCCTTTCAGTTCTTTTTAATCCTGGAGCATCACAGGTGGGCATTACCTAGGGCGGTCTCCATGCATTTGCAGCCTGCCTAGGAACAGCCCCCTTTGGACTTGATGCCCCCCCCAAATTAAGGTACTTTTGATATTTGTGTAGCTCCTCCCAAACAGCCAGCCCCATACCTGTATCGTGGCTCTTGAGAAGAGTACTCTCAAAAGCCCTCTTGAGAATGTTCAGGAGCATTTTCCATTGCCTCCAGCATTGCTCCTGTTTTGTCTTGCTGGAGGCTGCCATTTTGTTAAAGCCCATTGGAGTCACATTTTCAAGCAGTTATGTACCGCACCCTGCTGGTCCCTCCCACCAGCCATGGTCTGCCTGCATTACACAGAGACCCAGTCACTAGGCCTAAAACAGTATGCAATGAAAATGTGAAGTTTCATTTCATTTATTAATTTTATTAGCATATTGATGATGGGGGGGCCATGGAAGTCAAAATATAAGCAGACTTAAACTTTAGCTTTCATCATAGAGTCCACTTCCTTGAATGAGGTGAACACCATGAGGGCCAAGATTATGTGGCTGGGGTGGCCAGTAATTTAATTCTTTAACCACTTGCCGACCGCCGATCGGCATCTGACGGCGGCAAAGTGGCTCCTTCCTGCAAATCGCCGTCATACGACGGCGGCTGCGGGAACGAGTTTAGTGAGCGCGCGAGCACCGCCGGAGGCGCGCCCGCGCGCTCACTGTGTTCGGGGAGGGCCAGGGAGCGGGTGCGGCGGCTTCGATTGCCGCTGGCTACCCGCGATGGCCCCCCTGGAGCGAAGGAGCGGAGGTCCGTGTATGTAAACACGGACCTCCGCTCTGTGTGAGGGGGAAGGGCTGTGATCACAGCCTTCCTGTACGTGAACGCTGTGACCACTTCCCTTCCCCTGTTAGGGCAGTCCCCATACAGTTAGAACACGCCCAGGGAACATAGTTAACCCTTAGAGCGCCCCCTGCAGGTTAACCCCTTCACTGCCAATGGCATTTACACAGTAATCAGTGCATTTTTATAGCACTGATCGCTGTATAAATGCCAATGGTCCCAAAAAAGTGTCAAAATGGTCCGACATGTCCGCTGAAATATCGCAGTACCGCAAAAAATCGCAGATCGCCGCCATTAGTAAAAAAAAAAAAAAATAAAAACCCCAAAAATGAATTCTCATCATCTGTAAACGCGACCACTTTTGCGCAAACCAATCAATAAACGCCGATTGCGATTTTTTTTATCGCAAATATGAGGAAGAATAGAAATCGGCCAAAAAAGGTGAAAAAAAATGTTTTTTTATATATTTTTTTTGGATTTGTATTTTAGGAAAAAGTAAGAAATTTGGGTTTTTTTGCAAAATTGTTGCTCTTCTTTTGTTTATAGCGGCGATCAGAAATGACGCAGAGGTGATCAAATACCACCAAAAGAAAGCTCTACTTGTGGGAAAAAAAGGACGCAAATTTCGTTTGGGTACAACGGCGCATGACCGCGCAATTGTCAGTTAAAGCGACGCAGCGCCGAATCGCAAAAAGGGCTCCGGTCCTAAAGCTGGAAATCCTTCCGGGGCTGAAGTGGTTAAAAAGGTGGCCAGGATGAGCGTGATTTTTTTAGCAGAGAGGAGCAGCGTGGAATAGTGTTGTGGGGGGAGGGGTGCATTCACATGCTTGCCTCTGCTTCCAACTACATCTAATATTGCAATGGTAAGACATTGTAGAGGCATCCAAAATGTTATTACCAATGGAAAGCTTTAGCACATTGTAAATGAAGCACTTAACACTTCCTAAAGGGAACAGCCACATTCATGGAAGGCTACCTATACACCCTCTTCCAAATTATTATGCCAATGATATTTTTCTCATTTACCTATATAATTGATATAAACAACAGTCAGCATAATTCTCATGTTATCAACTATTAAGAGTACAATTCAAATTTTATTTGAACCTTCTAATGATAACAGTATTTTTTCCAAAATAAAAAACTTACAATGCACTGTTCCAAATTATTACGCACAGTAAGTTTCAAAACCCTTTATAGGTTGTAAAGAACTGAACATTGTCATTTGTTCTGTTTGCAGAATAGTTACTGAAATCAAAAGCTATTTCAATCAAACTTTGAACAACATTTTAACTTTTTAAAAGGTCACGTTACATTTTAACATAGGACCCCTTATTTGATAGCAGCTTCACAAGTCTTGCATCCATTGAACTTGTGAGTTTTTGGAGAGTTTCTGCTTGAATTTGTTTGCAAGATGTCAGAATCGCCTCCCAGAGCTGCTGTTTGGGTGTAAACTGCCTCCCACCCTCATAGATCTTTTGCTTGAGGATGCTCCAAAAGTTCTCAATAGGATTGAGGTCAGGGGAGGATGGAGGCCACACCATGACTTTCTCTCCTTTTAATCCCCATAGCAGTCATTGATGTAGAGGTATTCTTTGCAGCATGAGATGATGCATTGTCATGCATGAAGATGATTTTTTTTTTACGGAAAGCATAGTTCTTCCTTCTGTACCAGGGAAGGAAGTGGTCAGTCGGGAACTCCACATACTTTGCAGAGGTCATCTTTACACCTTCGGGGACCCTTAAAGGGCCGACCAGCTCTTCCCATGATTCCGGCCCAAAACATAACTCCACCACCACCTTGCTGACATCACAGCCTTGTTGGAACAGAGTGACTGTCCACCAACCATCCACTACTCCATCCATCCAGGGTTGCACGGCACTCATCAGTGAACAGGACTGTTTGAAAATTAGTCTTCATGTATTTTTCTGCCCAATGCAGCTGTTTCTGCTTGTGAGCATTGGTTAGTGGTGGCCGAATGGAAGGGTTTATGCACAGTTGCAAGAATCTGGAAGACTCCACCTTGTTGTCCGTGGGACTCAAGAGGCACCAGCAGCTTCAAATATCTGTTTGCTGCTATGTAATGGTGTTTTAACAGCTGCTCTCTTGATCCGATGCATGGATCTGGCAGTAATCTTCCTCAATGTGCCTTTATCTGCACAAATCCATCTGTGCTCTGAATCAGCCACAAATCTCTTAATAGTGCGATGATCACGCTTAAGTTTTTGTGAAATATCTAATGTTTTCATACCTCATCCAAGGCATTGGACTATTTTTGGCAGCAGAGAGATCCTTTTTCTTCCCCATATTGCTTGAAAATGGTGTTCTGCTTAATAATGTGGAACACCCTCCTTTAGTAGTTTTTCCTTTTAATTGGGCTCACCTGGCAATCTAATTATCACAGGTGTCCGAGATTGTTTTCAGTGATCAAAAGAGCCCGAGACATAATGCCATCCATGAGTTAAACTGAAAAACAAAATATTTAATCTTTATGACACTGAAATAGAATTTGCATAATAATTTGGAACAGGGTGTACATATAGGCGGCCATTGATAGCTTTTCCGTCTGAAACTGTTAAAACAGAACTTTGTTCAAACAATTCGTTGTTTTTTTTTTTTTTAAAAAGAACATACATTCCACAATAATATATATGCTACCAAACCTAGAGTGTGCTGAAAATTGCCCCCATCATTGCACCTGTTTTTTCTTGCTGGAGGCTGCCATTTTTTTGAAGCCCAGAGGAGTCGCCTTATTATTGGAAAAACTCCTTGGTCTCGAAAATTAGATGTCACTTTCTTCAATCAAAATAAGTACATTTCAAGCCTTGAATGCATGTCTTGGCTCAGTTAGAGAGGAAAGCTGACAGAAGCTTTAGGCTCCTTCCACACAGGGTGGGCTCTGTAGGAGTCTGCCTGCTCAGTGGGCAATCTGTCTGCTGATCCCCACTGAGCAGGCGGGTGGCTGGTCCATGTCTGCTCCGCATATGCAGAGTGGGCACAGACACAGCCCGCTCTCCTCTATAGGCAATTGGATGTAAATGGATTGCCTGACCGTTTAGTCCTGACTGCCATCCGATCCGAATCCCCATCTATCTGTTTTTAGTTGATTGGATTGAATGTCGGCGGGTGTCAGCAGACCATAGAGGAGACTGTAGGATCAAATCGTTCCACTAGTGTGAAAGGGACCTTACAATGCTTAAGTGCACAGACTGCTGATGAGAAAGAAAGGATAAAATATTAGGGGGATAACAAACAATCCTTGTAATATTAACTATAGTATAGTAAGTTTCCTGCGTTTCTTTTCTCCTTCTCTAATCTGTAATCCCTCCACACAGTCTTTTCATTCCTGTTGTTTTCTGCCCCCTTCAGCAATAGTAAATTCTATGTCCATTTTCTGAAATTAAAATGTGTACATTTCCATACATTGTATGTCTCGGCTCAGCTTGAGAGGAAGGCTGATAGAAGCTTTACAGTATTTGAAGTTCACAGATGAGGGAGAACGGAGAGAATATCAGGGAGGTGAGATAAGACACAATCATTGTAATTTTAACTCTTTTGTGTCTCTCTGGCAGCAGAGTATGTCCTGTCACCTCTCCTGCTTTTATTTTCTCTCCCCCTGATCTGTGTTCCCTCCACGCAGTCTCTTCATTCCTGTTGCTTTTTTCCCTCTTCAGTAGCAGTAAATCTTAAAGCTGTCAGCTGATTGGCCTCTAGTGGCTCTGATTTTAGGCACAATACAGAGAATAGAAAGTGACTGAGGATGTTCAGAGCAGGGTGAGATAGTGCAGTACTAGATTTTAAACAGTATAAGCACTTATTTTTAATGTTTTACATAGCTATACTTGCAAAGGGGTCAGCCTGTAGTGATCTAGTAGGACTTAGTTATCTGACTAAAGTGGCACTTTAAATTGCCTGGTTGTCCCGTGGTGGTACTATATTGTGATACTGACCCAGAAGAATCATTCATATAGTAATAGCTTTAGGTCAGTAACTCGAAGTATTGAGGCCAGAGACAGGCATGCAACATTCTTACCGTACTGCCTATTAAAATGTGTTCAGTTGTGCACAATATGCAAATACAGGCTTTACTTGGAGATCAGTTCAACTCCACATCCCATAACTCATTGTGTACCTGTCTAGATTTCTAGGGCATCTGCATTGCATTGTTGGGGGGGGGGGATTGATATTTGAATGCAAACTCCCCTGGGGTTCGAATGTACCTCGAAGTGCAAACAGAGGACCTTTCAGAAGATATCATTTAGCAGTGTGGTGCATCTTCATACCCTTGTACAGCTGCATGTTCCCACTCACTCAGGGCTGGTGCTACCACTAGGCAAACGCCTAGGGCGCCCGGCCACTGGATTCCCTACTCTGTCTCCCGCCGGTCTCCACACTATGTAGAGTTTTGGTGCGGTGGTGACTGTATGCAGGGGATGTCTCTGCAGCATGTAACTAACTCAGACGGCAGCTGCCCCGTCCGTAAGTAAGTAGTGTCAGAGGTGCAGCGCAGCACTGGAGAACTGTGTCCCAATGGAACTAAAGCGCACACCCCCTGCGTGCCGCCTCTATAATCAGTGTCTGTCTCTCCCTCTGAGCCTCTGCCCATTCATGATTCCTATACTGAGTCATGTGACCCCTGCCCCCTCCATGTAACTGCCATTCATAGAGGCCGCTCCCCCTCCCGGCCTATCCTGTACAGCGGCAGCGTGTGCTATAGCCTAATCGGATTGGAGCAGTGGACGCTCCGGGGCTGGTGACAGCTGGAGGCACAAAGGCAGGGTTTGTTCCTGGCACTGGCAGGGTCGTCGAATGCATGTAGGACCCCAGAGAGTGAAGGACACTGACGTATTAGGAATCAGGTAAGTCAGTGTAGGTGTCAGGGGGCTCATAAAGGGCACAGTGAGTGTGAAGACTCAGGAACTCCGCACAGGGATGGTGGTAACCCCTAATAATGGGCAAAGCAGGTGTACATAACCAGGAACTCGGCACAGGGAGGGTGGGAACCCCTCATAATGGGCAAAGCAGGTGTACAGACCCAGGAACTCAGCACAGGGATGGTGGGAACTCCTCATAATGGGCACAGCAGGTGTACAGATCCAGGAACTCAGCACAGGGATGGTAGGAACCCCTCATAATGGGCACAGCAGGTGTACAGACCCAGGAACGGTGGGAACCCCTCATAATGGGCACAGTGGGTGTACAGACCTGGGAACTTAGCACAGGGATGGTGGGAGCCCCTCATAATGGGCACAGCAGGTGTGCAGACCCAGAAGCTTGGCACAGGGATGGTGGGAACCCCTCATAATGGGCACTGTGGGCGTACAGACCTGGGAACTCAGCACAGGGATGATGGGAACCCCTCATAATGGGCACAACAGGTGTGCAGACCCAGGAACTCTGCACAGGGATGGTGGGAACCCCTCATAATAGGCACAGTGGGTGTACAGACCCAGGAACTCGGCACAGGAATGGTGGGAACCCCTCATAATGGGCACAGCAGGTGTACAGACCCGGGAACTCATCGAAGGGATGGTGGGAATCCCTCATAATGGGCACAGCAGGTGTACAGACCCAGGAATGGTGGGAACCCCTCATAATGGGCACAGTGGGTGTACAGACCCGGGAACTTAGCACAGGGGTGGTGGGAGCCCTTCATAATGGGCTCAGCAGGTGTGCAGACCCAGGAGCTTGGCACAGGGATGGTGGGATCCCCTCATAATGGGCACTGTGGGTGTACAGACCTGGGAACTCAGCACAGGGATGATGGGAACCCCTCATAATGGGCACAACAGGTGTGCAGACCCAGGAACTCTGCACAGGGATGGTGGGAACCCCTCATAATGGGCACAGTGGGTGTACAGACCCAGGAACTTGGCACAGGGATGGTGGGAACCTCTCATAATGGGCACAGTGGGTGTACAGACCACAGAACTCGGCACAGGAATGGTGGGAACCCCTCATAATGGGCACAGCAGGTGTACAGACCTGGGAACTCAGCAAAGGGATGGTGGGAACCCCTCATAATGGGCACAGTGGGTGTACAGACCTGGGAACAGAGACAAATGATTTTACCAGTTGGGTTCCCATGATAAGCTCAGCACCCCAAAACAGAATGCGCAGCATGCAAGCAGAGTGAGCAATAGTTAAATTGTAATCTATCAATACATACAAGGCCTAGAAAATATTGATCCATACTTAT
>BLSH010237663.1:1060499-1083337 GCA_018402905.1 Glandirana rugosa
TGTCACCCGTGATCCGAAACGACTCTTTTTCTCCCCACGTCCACACAACTTACAATTCTATTTTTTGTCAACGACATTGTCACCCACGACCCCTACTCTCCCCCACGTCCGTACGATACATGATTCTTTTATTCCCCCCAAACCACCATTTATAACACCCCTCCCCTTTTCAATATACCTACACCCCCCCTCAATCTCAGCCATCCTCACCAACCCCTCCTCCTGTAATCTCAGATAGCCCCCCTCCCGCCACTGCACACCCCCAACCCTCCCCATCCACTACTATCACCACCCCACCCACTATGCCTATCCCCACAATATTTACCACCAAACCCCCCTTATTTTCTTAGTACATAGCATGCCTGCACCCCCTCTCATCCCCAGCACCCACTGTTACAGCAACTGTTTTTTATCTTAACATTCAACACACCTGCACCCCTCTTTTTCTCAGCAAAGCCTAGTGCCCACTGTAACAAATTATACCCCCCCCCCACTTTACTGAGGAAGAACAGAGCTCAAAAATGGAAACCTGCTACACTGTGCAGCCAAGTATCGATTGTGGCCCCCTGAGTATGTGCAGCTGCTTTACCGAGGAAGAGCAGAGTGCAGGAATGGGAATGTGCTTTCTTGTACAGTGAACCACCCTTAGGCCCCTTTCACACTTGTGCAGCTTGGGACTGCAAAGTCCTACCCCATGATTTCCAATGAGTACCGCTCATATCTGTGCGACTTCAAAGCAGTCCCTGCACTATTTTGGTCCAACTTTGATGTGACTTGAGGTCCATAGACCTCAGGATTACACAGCCATTGCTTCGAGTCAAAGCAAAATTGCACGATTTTCAGGATGCACAAGTGTGAAAGGGGCCTTATAGTGTATCTGAATCCGATGTCAGTACTTTTTTTTGAATGGCGGGGGGGAGGGTTAGATCCCGTCAGATTTTATATACTGTATATTTATATAGCTCTGACATATACCGCAGTGCTGTACAGAGAACACTGAGCCAGTCACATTAGTCTCTGTACCAGAGGAGCTTACACTCTAATGTCCCCCCACAGTCACACACTGTTATTATTATACATTTATATAGCTCTGACATATACCACAGTGCTGTACGGAGAACACTGAGCCAGTCACATCAGTCTTTGTACCAGAGGAGCTTACACTCTAATGTCGCCTGCCCCACAGTCACTCTCTATTATTATTATACATTTATATAGCTCTGATATATACCACAGTGCTGTACAGAATGAAAGGGGAATCCTTACCAGCCTTCCAGGATAGAGTGGTGAACAGACTTCGCTGCATTACTAAGGAGGAGCAGAAGCTTGCGGTCCTGAAGGCGGACTTCAGGAAAAAGAAATCTCTGCACAGTAAGTCTGGGAGCAGTAAGAGGGAAGACTCCAAGCTGAAGTCTCTGGAGGATGCTTTGAAAAAGCAGGAAAAGTTGGTCGCTTCTGTGAAGGAGAGCAGTGGTATGTTCAAGGAGAAGTATGAGAATGAGGAGAGATTCCAACAGATGGAGAGTGCATGTGCCAGTACCAGCCAGAGGGTGGATACCAGTGCAACGGCGGCAGTATGGATGGGGGGTAAGGAAGTGGCTTCACATGGTGGCCCTCAGTACTACCCCTGTTTCAGGATCTGTCCCATCTGAGTCAGTATCTGCCCCCCTCCCTTCACAGGAGCCTGGGTCATCTCAGGAGGAGGTTGAGGAAAATGGCGGTTTGCTGCAGACCATTACAGAAATGGAATCTCCCTTGAGCGGCACTGACTCATCAGATGAAGATCTTGGTAAAGGAGTGCCTGTGGAGAATCTCTCTCAGTGTATGGATGCCAATCTGGTTATTTCTGCTACAGACAAAGAGACTGCATCAGTGAATGGATCCTTGCAATCGACGAGGAATGCAGGAGGAGATGGTGGGAATCCAGACAACAATGTCCCTGCTGGTTGTGAGGACAAGGAACAGGAATCCCAAATGGACACTAAAACTACAGAGCAGGAATGCCGTATGAACACTAAAGCAGTTGCTGGTGGAGGGGTGCCAGTTGTGAGACTTTCACCTAACGCACCTTCTTCTATCAAACGCAGGAATGTGGTACAGCTCAGGTGGGAAGGAGGAGGTATTACACCTATCAGGAGGGTGGTTGTGGATAGAATCCTAGCCATGGGATTTAAGGCAGAGGATGTTAATGCTCTTATCAGTCTGTCTGGTTCCTATCAGGGGCATAACAATAGGGGTTGCAATTGCAACCGGGCCCCATGGTCCAGGGGGCCCATGTGCCTCCCTTGTACACCTAAATAGGAGGGCTGGCGGGGGCGTCATTTAGAGGACCCAATCTCCTCCATTTTCATCTATCCAGTTTTTTCCCCCCTCCTCTCTCCTGTCAGCTGCTGTAGAAGATGTGTCATGATGGAGAGATGGGAACAGGTCGGTAAATTTGTAATTTACCGGCTCCTTCCTTTTCTGAATGAACAGAGTCAGTGATTGGTACCAATTGGTTCATTCATAACTGAAGCATAGTAAACTGTTTTTACTTCCGTTTCTGAATGGATGGGAGGCTCGGTGCACAGCTATTCCTGTCCATTCATTCTGTGCAGCTGAGGCTACACAGATGGAAATTGAGAGCTGAGGTTTGTTTGGACCCCTAATATCTCATCAAAGCCCCCCAACAGAGCTCCTAAACAGAGGGAACTATCAGGATTGGAAAGGATGCAATTGTGACCGGGCCCTGGCATTTCAACACCATGGGACGGGCTGAAGATGGCAGAAAGGGGGCCTCCTGCAGAACATGTGAAAATCCCCACTGCAGTACCGTAATAAAGGGACCCGCGATAGGAGTAAAGGGCCCCAGGATCAATGGGAAGGGCCCTTGCCAGGGGTCAGGGGGGCCCTTCATAATTTCTTGCACCGGGGTCCTGAAGGTTCTGGTTATGCCTCTGCATTCAGAGTCACTGGATCTGTTTTGAGAGCAGTATGAGCATGCGTATAGGGGCCAGCCGGACTAGAAGGGGCTTGTCCCTAAAGTTGTCTCATGACAACCTTTGATTAAAAATGTGATTATCCTGACTAGGAATGAGTCTATACCCCCCTGAGGATTTATGGGTCTGGTTGAGGAGGTTTGGTGAAACGTTGTGTCCCCTTAAAAAGATTGTGGATGACAGAGGAATTTGGACGGGTGGTTGGTCGGTGTCAATGAGGTTGAGAGTGTGGGATAATGTGGTCCAGCATTTTCCCTCCTCTGCCTTTGGTAGAGATAGGATTACCATCTTCTACCCTGGTCAACCCAAGCTGTGCCATAAATGTGTAGCCAAGGGACATTTCTCCTCTTCCTGTCCAGAACAGAAGTGCTCTTTGTGTCAGGGGCATCTGGCAAGGGATTGCAAGATCATTAAATGTAACCTATGTTATGAGGTTGGTCACGCTTATAGCCAGTGCCCTGAGGCTTTGCACAATAAACCAGAGCTAGTGGCGGAATTTTTCCGTCTAGATAGGGAAGAGTCTGGGTTGGCAGAGGTTGTACCAGGGGATCCTAGTGTCTCTGTCTCGTCAAAATCTGTGACTGTAAGGCCGGCTGTGGTGTCAGTGTCCCCCCAGTCTGTGGTCCCCCAGTCAGTGTCAGAAAGTGTGGTTGTCAAGTCTGTGTTTGCACCTATTGTTTCTTCTGGAGTAGTGACGGCAGTGGAGAGCGCTGGATCAGCGTGTAAGGTTGTGCCAACCCCTCTTCCTCGGCGTGGCGGAAGGCCAGCAGACACCGAGGGGTGGAGTAGATGATGGTGGGAACGGAAAGGGAATGAGAGTGGCTGGTGCAGAATGCAAGGTGAATGATGTGGAGGTCGGCGTGGAAGTTGGGGGGAATGATGTGAGGGGAAGGGGTTAATGGGGGGGTTTTGGCTGAGGATGTCCCGGGGGGCAGGGATTCTGCAGTCAAGATTGTCAAATGAGGATATGGAATGGTTGGAGGCTAAAAGGCAAAAGGGTAAAAGGAGGAAAGATGTCAGCGCTTCTGAACCTGGGAGGGTGGAGGTGGCAAATGCTTTTGAGGTGCTTTCTGAGGTGGAGGGTGGAAGTTCTGGTGATGAGTCTGTGATTTCTATGGAGGAGGAATCACAAGGAACACTGAAGCGCATAGGGTCTCCAAGTAAGGAAGGGGTTAAGCAGGCTAAGAAACGTATACCTCAATCATCCTGATGGCGGTTCCCACTCCACTGAAGGTGGCGACCATTAATGTTGCCAGCATTAAATCAGTAAGTGCCCGTAACATGGCCTTATTTTTGCTCAGCAGATTTGATGCTGATATTTTCTTTTTACAAGAAACCTGGTTGTCTAGTTTGGCCGATGTTCATCTGGCAAAGAAGGAGTGGAGGCGCGGCCCCTCATTCTGTTCTCTTGCGGCCGAGCCTTACACTGGAGTTGCGGTACTTTTTCCGGCATGGTAACCTGTCGGCGGATTATTGAGGTAGAGATGGGAAGATGCATGGTCTTAGACATCTCCATGGGGGGGGGGCAGGACCTCCGCCTGATCAATATCTATGGGCCCCAGACAAAGTGGGACAGGAAATGCCTCTTCGTGAAGATCAAGCCTTTTCTTTTTACAGCCCAGCAAGTTATCTTCGGTGGTGATTTCAACACCGTCACTACGACTAAGGACAGGAAAGTTAGCGGAGCCAGGCTGGACTGTGGCGGATTTTTTTAAAACAAAATAGCTAGAGAGGCAGTTCTCGTTGATGCGCACATTCATTGCTGCCCAGACAACACAGGATTCACGTTTCAGTGAGGTTATAGTCAGAGTAGAATAGATAGGTTTTTTTTAAAGGGGAACTCCGCCTTCTCTGCACCAGTGTGCCAGGCGATGGAGTTTTCCGACCACTGTATTCTGTCTGTGACTCTGAATAGCCCCGATACACCACCTAGGGGAAGGGGTACCTGGAAGCTGAATTTGGCACTCCTGGACGATGCGAAGGTCAGTCAATCCTTTGAGGATTTTTTTCAGACACAGGTATCGATCATGGACTTTTGCAGCAGTAAGTCAGAGTGGTGGGAGATCACAAAACGAAGGATCGTTGGGTTTTTCAAGGCTATAGGAAGGAAAAAACAACTCGATAAGTACGTCACCTACCAGCGTCTGTGCAGGAAGCTTGATAGGCTTGTTTTAAATAGTGGAGATCCGGGGATGATCTCTGAGGTTAAACTCTTGCTCAGGGAGTACCAACATGACAGGCATGCCTCTTTGGTTCTGGAAAGGGATTATGGGAAATATCACTTGCCCGACCCTTACCAGAATTGCAAACAAGGTAGAGAAGTTAAGTCAGTTGTAGGCCAGGTTGACAGTACAGGTTCCTTGACAAAGTCCAAGTCAGGGATCCTGGGAACTCTCACCCTCCATGCGACAATCTGCAGTGATTCTTCTGTTAAAGGGTAAAGATTCTTCGAGAATTGGCGGCCCATCAGCCTTCTCAGTGTTGATAGGAAGATATTGGTAAAAATGATTTTCTGGCGTTTATCGTTTGTAGCAGACAGTCTACTTTCCAGCCACCAGCACTGTTCGGTTCAGGGTAGAAGCACTTTTTCAGCGGTGTTAGCTGTCCGGGAGGCTCTTGAGCGTTGCAGGGCTTGGGGCTGGAGAAAGTACTTGCTGACATTGGATCAGGCTAAAGCTTTTGATTGGGTCAATCATGAGCACCTATGGCTGCTTCTTGGCACGTATGGCCTGGAGGGGGGCTTTATCGATTGGCTGCAGACCTTGTACGGAGGGGCTGAAAGCTTCATGCTTGTGAATGGTTGGATCGGACGGTCTTTTGAGGTTGGCTCAGGTGTGCGTCAGGAGTGTCCTCTGCTATATGTGTTGGCAATCGATCCCTTCATCAGGAGGTTAGAGAGTGGACCGTTGTGCAGGGTGCCGTAACCGTTGGGCATTCCTGGTGAGCCCCCTCTGAGGGTCGTGGCTTATGCTGATGACATGTCTATTTTCGTCTTTGGGACAGAGGAGGTGGTCTCGGTAATGAAGCAGTATGCTGAGGCATCTGGCTCAAAGATCAATCAGGATAAAATTGAAGTTTTTTGCATGGGAAAGGAGGGTGACAGCTTTGAGCTTCCGGACGTCTTCCCAGAGCCCCGGTAGAATTAAAGTTTTAGGCATCAAATTTGGTCCCGGTGATTATGGCCTCGCAAATTGGGAAAGCAGGCTACAAGATGCCGATGCCAAGGTTGCCAGATGGAAGGATTAGAAACTCTCTTACAGGGAAAGGATTGACCTGATTAAAACTTACCCGATCCCAGTATTTCTGTATGTCAGCTTTGTCTGTGTTTTGCCAGTGTCTCTCTATGCGAAGATCTACAGCTGTTTCTTCCAGCTGTTATGGGGGAACAATCTGAATCTCATTAAGAGGTATGTAACCTACCTTCCCAGGCGGATGGGTGGCCTAGGTATGGTCAACCTGCTGGTATTCTTTTCTCTGATGTTTTTGAAACATAATTTTGGTAACATGCTGGCAGAGGAACAGCCTGGTATTTTTCAGTCCTGGTTTAGGCCTTTTCTGCGAAGCTGGGAGAATGGTGGGCCAGTGAAAAGCCTGAGGGTCCGACATGGTGAGCTCCCGGCTTATGTTGCTCCGTGCCTGAAAATGCTTTGGCAGCGGCAAGTGACGGCGGAAGAAATTAAGTCTCTTCCTAGGAAGGCCCTGGAGAGGAAGGTTGTTGAATCTGCCTTTAGCGAGCCACTTGCCTTGAGGGATTGCCCAGGCTCTGTTGTGAGGGAGGGTCTGCGTTTGCTCAATCTAGAGAGAGTCCCTTTAAAGTTTCGGGATTTAGCCTGGCGCTCATTCCATGGCAGACTCTATGTGAAGGGAAACCTGAAGCATCGCTCTGCGGAGAACCGTGGTTGTCCAAGAGTGGAGTGTGGCGGTGTGGAGGAGACGATGGACCATTTCTTGCTTCAGTGTGCCTTCAATATAGAAGTCTATAAGCGGGTGGGTGGGGTTCTGGGTATCCCTTTCCTTTCCCGCTTGAGTTATGCGGCGTGGTCGTATGGGGCTTTTGAGTCACATTGGGATTTTGAGACACTTTTTCTAATTAGCCTAGTGGTCCGTTTCTTCACGTGGAATGCACGGTATCAGGTTTCCACTCGGAAAAAAAGTCCTTCCTGTCGAGGTGGTGGTGCACGACATTCTGGGTGAGGTAGGGAAGATTCTGGGGCTTGAGAGGCACAGGTGGGGGCCGGGGGCCTGGAAAAAGGCGTGGAGGTATGTCAGGTCCCCGTAGCTGCTGTCTGTCAGTCTCTGGGTGTGTGGCTTTTCTTTCTGTCCTTTCACGTCCCCGAGATTTTTATAAGATCAGATTTTTGGAAAAAGGCTGCATGCATGGGATACATGTGTAATCGTTTCTTAGCCTGAGGGGTGTTTAGGTGGAGGTTAGGGCTTTGTTTTGCATAATGTTGTAGTTTGCTAGTAGTACAATTATGTTTCTTTGTATATAGTTCTAGTTTTGCTTTTTTTTTTTTGCCAAAAAGCAGTTTTTTTGTTTTTTTCTCTGCTGATGTAAGCCTGTTTGTTTTCATTTATTTATGTATATATTCTTTCTTATTTATTTCTGTATATATGTAAATTGTAATAACGAGTTGTATGCTTGTAAGATTTTTAATAAACAAAAATTTACATTCTAATGTCCCCCTCACAGTCACACTATTATTATACATTTATATAGCTCTGATATATACCGCAGTGCTGTACAGAGATCACTGAGCCATTCACATCAGTCTCTGTACCAGAGGAGCTTACACTCCAATATTCCCTCACAGTCACACACTATAATTATACATTATATAGCTCTGACATATACCGCAGTGCTGTACAGAGAACACTGAGCCAGTATCATCAGTCTTTGTACCAGAGGAGCTTACACTCTAATGATGTCACACAAGCCTGCATGCATATGCCTCCCCCCACTGGCACGTTTGAATTAAATCATAAGACCATACAGACCCCACAGAAATAAGACCCTTACTGGGATGTTAACTTTAAGATCTTAGGACATTAAGAAGGCATCATGCTCTCCTATATAAAAGAATGAAAGTCATTTTATTATGTATATTTAGAGAATGGTGAAGCCAATGGTTCAAGACCTCAACCTTTTTGAGGTCTAAAAACACCACTTTTGGATGGGCTGACCGTTTTGCCATAGAATGTTTCTGATCTGCAGAATGATACAGATTACTTCTCCACTCCTACTACAGAACCAGGGGCCAGTCCATGACTTTGTAGATGCACAGCGAGGGCGCATTTGCTAAAAAAACACATCCCACACTCTGAACAAGAATACGGTTTGCCACCAGGCCGCCATCTCTGGTGTCTAGCCAGGTCGGAGTTGTACCGGTAGCGTTTGCTGCAGTCCGGGCATGAATACGGCTTGTCTCCGGTGTGAAACTTCTGGTGCCGAATGAGGTTTGAGCTGCTGATGAAGCTTTTGCCGCACTCAGAGCAAGAATAAGGCTTCTCTCCTGTGTGAACCCTTCTGTGTGTAACAAGGTGCGAGCTGCAGGTGAAGGACTTTCCACACTCCGAGCATGAATATGGCTTCTCTCCCGTATGTGTCCTTTGGTGTAGAATGAGGTGGGACTTACTATTGAAGCATTTCCCGCAGTCGTGGCAAGAAAATGGCTTCTCTCCTGTGTGAATGCGCTGGTGATGGACTAATACCGACCTCCAGGAGGATGATTTTCCACACTCGGAGCAGAAGAAGGTCTTTCCTTTCCGGAGAATCATCAGACGCTTGCTGAGATTTGCCTGTGGGTCAGTAGGGTTTTCACCAGTCCTGGAGAACCCAGCTGTAGTCGAATCACCACCTACACCAGCACCATAACAAGAATATGGTTCCTCACCAGGGTTGGCTTGATGGGAGTGTTCCTGGTTTGGAGATACATTAAAACTGTTCCTAAGGGAAGTCAAATTTTTACCTAAATTTTCCAACATAGTCGATTCATCTAAAATCTCTGGAGATGTGACCTGTAATTGATTGGTGGATGTGTCTGGGTGTGGTAGATCTTCTTCTTCCTCCTCCTTAATGACAAAAGATATGTATTGAGTATCATCTGCAGGGCTATGAAGGCCAAGCTTTCCTGGATGCCTGTCTTCATGTGAGCATGCATCAATTTGAGATATATGTTGCGTAAGTGGTCTTGGTTTGGAAACCTCCAAGTGGAGAAGATCTTCACTAGATGTATGTTGCATATGTGGTCTTGATTTGGAGACCTCCAAGTGGGGAAGATCTTCACTAGATGCATGTTGTGTACGTAGTCTTGGTTTGGCGACCTCCACGTGGAGAAGATCTTCACTAGATGTATGTTGTGTATGTGGTCTTCGTTTGGAGACTTCCAAGTGGAGAACATCTTCTTCATCTGACAAGGACTCCTCTTTGATAAGAACTGATGAGGAGATGTCAGTGTCTGGTAGATGAGGCCCTGCAGATAAATCATGCCTAAAGGACATATGGTCATCATAACCATGTAAATTGGATGCCACCTTGGTGCAGTTGGGTGGATCATCATGAGTCACATCTGGTAAATAAAAAACAAAAAAGACATGTTCATTAAGTTTTTGGATTTGGCCCTTTGTACAAACACCAGTACTGAAAGCTAAGAAGGAACACCAGAAGGAAGAGAGGGAAATATAATGTAGACCAGGATTGACTTCCTACTCAATACAGGGGGGAGTAATAAAGTTAAACAAATGGACTTGGTTCTTTCATAGTAGGAAAAAAAAAGGCAACATGATTATTTGACAGTAAGGACCTATTTCTTAGAGTTTTGCCCCTAATATGAGATGAGCAACAGGTAAACCTCAACTTACCACACAACCGTATAGATGGAGATTCTTCAAGGTATGTGTAATCACATAGAGTTGTTTTTCCCAAATACTTCCACACCTGCAGAAAGGGGAGAGTTCTCAGTGACACCGACACCACTGTAGTCAGGCTACCAAGTCTGTGGTATTGACCCTAAAATGTAGGTATTTATTTAAAGGTTGAGTTGACCCATAACTTCAACTTCCAGCAGAGGCTGGAGAGTTAAGCCACTAAAAATGTTCTCCAGTGGTGGGATGTCTGTACCAGGTCTTACTATAACTTTTATGATTAAATCTTGCATGACGAAGAATGAATCAGGACTAACCCCAAGACGAATGGGAATGGTTCCCACCTTGGAGTGTTCCAACTACTCTTGTTGCATTCTCCATAATTCAGATGGCATTGGTAGGAGCCCCTCACTACGGGTAGTCCCAGAAACTCAAGTGCCAAGCATCAACAACCCACCACTCAAATTTTTGCTCAATATAAGAAACGGTTTGGTGGTTTTCATTTTCCACCAACATTAATATAAATTTTGGTTGTGAGGACCTTTTAGCTCCACCAAGGACAAATACGGGCCCATCGCCCAACACTAAATTATGATCAGTAACATTTTTAAATGGGCTGTGAATGTACATTTCCCTTGTAGAGCCTTAACCAGTGGGCTGTCCTACTTAAGCTGACAATAATTCTTGGAGCTGTCTTTCTGAGAACCTGGACTGCACCAAAAAGGCGACTCTAACATAGATCTATTGACATGATAATGACAAGAGACTTGTAATTTGTCTGTACATTGTTCAAGCAGCACTCACCTCTCCAGTCAGTATGTGAATGACCTGGTTGGTGAGTTCCAGAATTTTCTTGTCATTCTTCTCCTTCTTCATACCGAGAGGTGAAGGACTCATAGTATGGCTCCGGCTCCTGTTCAATACCCCAGGAACACAGGAAGTAACACCATCATCAGACGTCCTCTTCATTACTTCATAGTCCTGCAAGTTGAAAAGAAAAGGAATATATTTTGCCGTCAAGCACACCAGAGCCAGTATGGCACTCCCAGAATCCTCCTCACCTCTCCGGTCAGGTCTGTGTTTTATTAATAGAGATAAGAGTGATGTCATGTGACCTCCCAGAATTCTCCTCACCTCTCCGGTCAGGTCTGTTTGATTAATAGAGATAAGAGTGATGTCATATGACCTCCCAGAATCCTCCTCACCTCTCCGGTCAGGTCTGTGTTTTATTCATAGAGATAAGAATGATGTCATGTGACCTCCCAGAATCCTCCTCACCTCTCCGGTCAGCTCTGTGTTTTATTAATAGAGATAAGAGTGATGTCATGTGACCTCCCAGAATCCTCCTCACCTCTCCGGTCAGGTCTGTTTGATTAATAGAGATAAGAGTGATGTCATATGACCTCCCAGAATCCTCCTCACCTCTCCGGTCAGGTCTGTGTTTTATTCATAGAGATAAGAATGATGTCATGTGACCTCCCAGAATCCTCCTCACCTCTCCGGTCAGCTCTGTGTTTTATTAATAGAGATAAGAGTGATGTCATGTGACCTCCCAGAATCCCCCTCACCTCTCCGGTCAGCAAGTAGATGGTCTCCAGGGTGAGGTTTAGTATTATCTGGGTGACCTTAGGCTTGTCCTTCTTCATTCTTGGGGCATCCATTAAATAATTAAGCTTCGGCAACCTGAAACTGACAAGCACGAGATTTTTATTGCACAAATCAAAAAATGTCAAAACAATGATATACAGGTTACAATTGTTGACTCGTAAAAGTGTTTAATAGTTATGCAAACTTCAGATTTAGAAAGCATTCTGTTGGATAGATATGAATAGTCTCAAAACTGCAGCTTTGACCAAAGTTGAATAATGCCCTTACTATAGGTGTAGGCTATTTATGTACTTAATGAATAATGACTGGAAAACTCCCAGGACATTGCTAAGATCGTTGCCAAGAGAAGCCCAGCTATTAATGTTCTCCTCCACCATCACAGGAGGGACCTCTTTCTGTGTTTCACTCCCCCTCACATGAGTTTTCTCTTCCCTGATGCAGAGCTCTGAGCTCAGCGTTTGAAAGCTTGCTCCTGTGACAGTGGAGGTGAGCAATAATGGTTGGGAGCATCTTAGCAACGTCCTAGCAACAAGGAAGGACAGGATGATGCCATCTCTAGGAGTATTCCAGTCAGGCTTTATAAGGTACGTAAAAGTCCTACTCCTTTAGCAAAGTCATTATTCAACTTTAGTCAGAACCCCACAGTTTGCTTTAATCTACAGACGCCCCTTGTCTGCATGGACAGTGTTTTGGTAAAAGTGAACTATCCCTTTAAAGAGCCTAAGGAACGTATGATGCTCAAGACTTGGGCCGGTGCTGTCACCACACCTACACTCTGCCTCGTGCCCAACTATAACAGGGGTCCCCAAACTTTCTAAGTGTACCAGTGTACTGTTCTTCAGAGTTTAGGACGGCTAGACTGGTCAGTGTTAGTAGAAAATGTTCTGGTGTCATTAGAAGTACATGATGGCCATCGCTGGTGTCAATGGGAGGAACCATGCCCCATCATTGATGTCATTGGGCCCCATTGTTGGTTTCACTGGGAGGAAGCGTAGCTCCATTGTTGGTGTCACTTGGAGGAATTTGGCCCTATTTTTGATGTCACTGGGAGGAACCGTTCCCCATTGTTGATGTCATTGGGGCCCCATTGTTGGTGTCACTGGGAGGAATCATGGCTCCATTGTTGGTGTCACTGGGAGGAATCGTGGCCCTCGTTGTTGATGTCACTTTGAGGAACCGTGCCCCATCATTGGGCCCAATTGTTGGTGTCACTGGGCGAAATCGTGGCCTCATTGTTGGTGTCACTGGGAGGAACCGTGCCCCATCGTTGATGTCATTGGGCACCATTGTTGCTGTCACTGGGAAGAATTGTGGCCCCATTGTTGGTGTCACTGAGAGGAACCGTGCCCCATCGTTGATGTCATTGGGCCCCATTGTTGGTGTCACTGTGAGGAACCATGCCCCATTGTAGATGTCACTGGAAAGAACTGTGCCCTATTGTTGATGTCAGTGGGAGGAACCATGCCCCAACGCTGGTGTCACTGGGAGGAACTGTGCCCCATTGCTGACGTCATTGTGCCCCATTGTTGATGTCACTGGGAGGAATCGTGTCCCCATTATTGGTGTCACTGGAAGAAACCGTGCCCCATCATTGATGTCATTGTGCCCCATTGTTGATGTCACTGGGAGGAATCGTGTCCCCATTATTGGTGTCACAGGAAGAAACCGTGCCCCATCGTTGATGTCATTGTGCCCCATTGTTGATGTCACTGGGAGGAATCGTGACCCCAATATTGGTGTCAGTGGATGGCCAGATAAAGCAAGCAAAGGGCTGCAGTTTGGAGACCCCTGACCCTTAGCATAACACAAATCAACATCAGCTGACCATGCGGCTAAAAAAATTTCTTCAGTGAATCTGAGACATGTAGCGTTACCACGATGGGCACCACGATGCACTCAGAGCGAGGAAGACATCTGCTTTCATTCTTTCTGAGTTAATGATTAGATCTCACATCCCTACATAACAATACATATATTAATAATGGGATTAATAACAACAGCACTAAAAATTACCTCTCCCACACTCACTCCAGCATCGGAAATCCTTCAAATCAGCTCAGGTCCAGATGCTCAAGGGAGTTCTGAGAACGTATTTGTGTTGAGGACTACGACAAAATGGCTGCCGCTTTGCTACCCCATAACTCACACACCGCAAAATATCATGAAATAGGCTGCAGACCGGGGAAAAAGATGCTGCTTATCAATTGAAATAATTTGAGCGATATTTTGACACCGAACATCCTGTCAGTGAAGAGACTGGACTACAACAATATGGCTGCCATTTTGCTGCACCTTTAACTCGCCTACCGTAAAATAAACTACAAATGTCTAAAAGAATAAAAGTGCTGCTTGCCCTTTGGAATGATTTCAGCAATGTTTTGACACTAAATACCCCTTCAGGAAAACGACTAGGCTACAACAAAATGGCCACCGCCTTGCTAAATTGCGGACACTTTAATTTTCACCGACCGCTAGAGGCTCAGATATGTTTGGATTTACGTGTTCGTGTGAAAAATAGAATATAAATAATATGCCCAGGGGAGAAGTGGAAGACATATTTGTAAGCGGTCAAAAAGAGAGCTGGTCTACAACAAAATGGCCGCGGCTTTTTCCCTCAGACTGTGACCCCGGAAGGGCTTCTGAACCGCGTGTGACTTCCGGTCGTGCTGTTTAACGCTGCTGGTGAGTTTGTTGGTGTGAATGTGGTTCGTTGTCTGGCTGGGGAAGGTGTATAGGGTTGCACTGTGCTCCTGGCTGGGCCTAGTCTAGAGGAGCTGTTGGCCATAGCAACCATGCAGTGACACTGGGAGAGAGAGAGCTGACCAGTTGCTATGGGTAACATTGCTGTGTCGCATGACGGCCACCACAATGGCTGAGCGCTGTGTTGCCACAGCAGTTGCTTAGCGGCGCTTTTTGCATATGTGCGCAATGGACGCATCACGGGTTATAGTGGTGAACTGAATTGATTGGCTTCCTCCTATATCGGGAGTCTTCTGGGTCGTAGACGTGGATTCCACCTACCGGGGATGGCGTGGTGCGTTAGCCTGGTTGGGCGCGGCTTAGGGAGATCAAAACCGGTCGTAGATCAACGTCTGACTTTTGAGTTGGTTTGTTTATATTTGTAGTCTTTCCCTTCTTGTATCTCGTTGACCCTCCTCTCGCCTCTTCATGTTTCAGGTGGCCACCATGTCGGAAGATGCCCTCAGCGGGAACTCGGAGGTCAGCAGTTCCTGGCCGTCCTCCTCCTCTTCCAGCGGCCCCTCCACCAAGTTTGAGCTGGACAAGGAGACGGAGCTGCGGCTGGAGGTGGAAGGTTCGGCCCCCGTGCACGTGGAGCTGGTGTCGGGCCTCGCCGAGGTGTTCGGCACAGAGCTGGTGAAGAATAAGAAGTACACGTTCCCGCCGGGGAGCCGAGCCGCCGTCTTCACCTGGCACGGGTGCACCGTCCAGCTGTTCGGGAGCCCCGACACGGCCTACGTCTCCAAGGATACCCCCATGCTGCTCTACCTCAACACCCACGTGGCCCTCGAGCAGATGCGGGTGCAGGCGGAGCGAGAAGGAGAGCGCGGGCCTCGGGTGCTGGTGGCCGGGCCATCCGACGTCGGTAAATCTACGCTTTGCCGACTGCTCTTAAACTACGGGGTGAGGATAGGCCGACGTCCAGCCATGGTGGAACTGGATGTCGGGCAGGGATCGGTGTCGGTCCCGGGAACGGTCGGGGCTCTTTGTGTGGAACGGCCAGCTGACGTGGAGGAAGGATTTTCAACTCAGGCTCCACTCGTTTATCACTTTGGCTCCACTACGCCGGGGACTAACATCAAGCTCTACAACAAGGTGAGGAAGGGCTTTCTATTACTCCTTCATTGATTGCTTGGTGATCAGTTGGTTAGTCTGGGCTCTTCTGTATCATTGCTCTTAGGTTTCATCTTACTTTAGGTTTAGAGACCACCAAAGATCCTATGGTGGTCGGACCTCAGGGTCCATACACAGGACAGTTATGTTGGCTGATTTTTGGATCATTGACCGGTGAGATAGAATCAGTTCCTGGGATGGATGGTTAATACAGGGCTTGACACATTTGCTTTGAATCTAGGAGCCAGCTAAAAAACTTAGGAGCCAGGTTTTTTTAGCGTAGTGTGGGTTATCAGTGCCCCCCAGGGTAAGGCAAGTAATTTGCACCCCCTAACTTACAGCAGAGCAGCCGGTCAATAACTCCAATGTAAAATGTTACATCAGGGTTATAGGCTGGCCAGAAAGAGAGACACTAAAAACCTATTATGGGGGAAACTCCTTATTATACTTAATGCATGGTGACTGCGGCATGTAAAACACACTCATCTGCTGCTTAAGGGTGGCCATTGGTGGGCGGCAAAAACATGTCTCTACTACACATTTTTACCACCCAACTGCACATCTAAATAAAGCCTTAGTGACATTTTAAATAAAATACAAAAAAAGGTGAAAGCAGTATTCCAGTGCTGCTGATCTTCTGCTGCCTCTTTGCAGCCACTTCCTGCCTACATGTGTGCCCCCCATGGTCACTCTTCATTGCTCTGGTGGGTTTCCGGTCACTATGAAATACTGGAGCCCAGCTGCACATAAAGAGTGGTAATGGGTGATGGTACACAGGGCTTTATCACAATTTTGTTGCTTGGAATAAAGATCACGATTCTCGCGGTGTAACATCATCTTTCACATTATACAATATTTTATTGATTAACCACCACCCACTGTATATGTACGTCTGGGTGGGAGCTTCACCGTTCTGACAGGACGTTCATTTACGTCCTGCAGAATGGGTGCCTGCAGCGCGGCCACGCAGCGCGCTGCAGCTCAATCCTGTGATCATTATGATCACAGGATCCAGCCGAGCAGAGATCGGGATATGGGCACCGTGATTGTCCCTCCCGATCATGTGACGGCTGTGTCCAACCACAGCCGTCGCATTGTAAACAGACGCACGTCTCTGTGACAGTTCTCCCCCGCTGAGCTCAGTGAGAGCTCAGTGTGGGGGGGGGGAGCTGCAGCTATGTGACAGCTCTCTGCATGATGATGATTTCATCCAGAGAGCTCTCAGATCGCCCCCACACAGTGCACAAAGCACCACTGATATCCCTATCCCCATACACATCAGTGTCCCCATAAAACAGTCCCCAAAACAATTGTATGTCCCCCATCACATCTGTCACAGTCCCTAAAACATCTGTCTGTCCGCCAACACCAAATAAACCCCGATTATTGGGTTATTTTTACCAAAGAAATGTAGCAGTATCATTTTTGGTCAAAATTTATGAAGAGAAATTACTTATTTGCAAAATTTTATAACAGAAACAAAGAAAAATGCATTGTTTTTGAAAATTTTCAGTCTTTTTTTAATTTGTAACGCAAAAAATAAAAAACCCAGGGGTGATTAAATACCACCAAAAGAAAGCTCTATTTGTGTGAAAAAAATGATAAAAATTTCATACGGGTACAGTGTTGCATGACCGCGCAATTGTCATTCAAACTGCAACAGCGCTGAAAGCTAAAAATTGGTCTGGGAAGGAAGGGGTTTTAAGTGCCCAGTATTGAAGTGGTTAAAGTGCATTTTGAAAGATTGCTGCGCAAATATCATGTGACATAAAATATTGCAACAATCGCCATTTTATTCTCTAGGGTCTTTGCTAAAAAATGTATATAATGTTTGGGGATTATAAGGCCTTTTCTAGCAGAAAATACTGGATTTTTACTTGTAAGCAACAAATGTCAGAAAAGGTTTAGTCTTTAAGTGGTTAAAACTTCCCTCATACAGATCAGAGTTCATCACTTTCATAAAAGAAGGAAGAGATACATTGTGTTTCTTCTTTTCATTCTAAATAGAAACAAATATCCAGGCAGCCTGCCAAGTTTAACAGCTGTTAGATTAACCACTTCACCCCTGGAAGGATTTCCCACATTTGGACCAAAGCACTTTTTGCGATTCGACACTGCGTCGCTTTAACTGACGCGACGTTGTACCCAAACAAAATTTGCGTCCCTTTTCCCCACAAATAGAGCTTTCTTTTGGTGGTATTTGGTCACCTCTGCGTCATTTCTGATCATCGCTATAAACAAAGAGCGCCAATTTTGCAAAAATAAAACAATTTCTTACTTTTTGCTAAAATACAAATCCAAAAAAAAAAAATGTATTCATCGGTTTTGGCCGATTTATATTCTTCCTCATATTTTTGGTAAAAAAAATCGCACTCGGCGTTTGATTGGATTGCGGAAAAGTTGCCGCGTTTACAAACCATGAGAATTAATTTCTGGCGTTTTTTTTTTTTTTTACATAATTTTTTTAGTAATGGCGGTGATCTGTGATTTTTATCGGGACTTTGATATTAGGGCGTACATGTCGAACATTTTTTACACTTTTTTGGGACCAATGACATTTATACAGCGATCAGAAATTTAAACGTCCACTGATTACTGGAAGGGGTTAACCTGCAGGGGGAGATCTAGGGGTTAACTGTGTTCCCTAGGCGTGTTCTAACTGTGAGGGGGCTGGGATACCTTGGGCATAAAAGATCTAACTGATCCCCGTGACACTCCTCCGGAGTGCGGCGGGCACGAGCTGCCATTCCGCAAATCGCCGTCTATTTACTCGCCAGGGCGCGATTTCTGTTCGCCATGGCAACCTGGCGCCTGGGGATTGTCGACCCCTGGGTTAATATATATGGCGTCCCTGTTTGTCTATGTCTAAACCTGTTAAATGTTGTTGGCTAAGCCAGTGTGTTCATACTTCCAGGGGTCAGATCTAGAAAAGATTTGAGTGCTTTGTGGAATAAAATGGCTCCATTTGTGCATTGGTGCTGGTGGCTTTCACCAGTGGTTGGTGGAATGTTTCTATTCAAGATTCCAGCTCTGTCATTAGAAGATACCATTTGGTGGTGGTATCTGAAGGAGCTGGGCAGTAGGGTGTTCAGGAAGAGACCTCATCATCCATGTCCTTGCTGAATTTAATAAATCCGTTCCATTTTTTGGGAGAAATGCTGGTGGCTTCATCAGTAGTTGGTGGAATCTTTCTACGAAAAATCCCAACCCTGGCATTAGAAGATGCCATTTGGTGGTGACATCTGTTGGTGCGGAGCAGTACAGACCACATCACAGATGCCCTAATTGAGTGGAATAAAATGGCTCCATTTGTGGGTTGATGCCGGTGGCTTCTCCAGCTTTTAGGGAAGTCTTTCTACTCAAGATTCCAGCTTTGCCATTAAAAGATGCCATATGGTGGTAGCAAGAATTGGGTAGTAGGGTGTTCAGGAAAAGACCTCATCACAGATGCCCTTGATAGATCCAAAGCTAGGTATAGATATCACAGTCTGGTTCTACAATGTCCTGAAGATGTTCTAAAACTGTAATTTGAGTACTTACCTAAACAGTCCAAAGAACTTAGTACCACATCCCAAGGTAGTATCTAGTCAGGTAGGCCCTTCTACCACATAGTCAATGGTAAGTCTAAAAGAGTTATTGGTAGGTCTAAAGGAGATTGTACCATGTATGGCCAGTTTTTCGATGGGATGGGTGGTTACCTGTCTATACATAACTGAAGTAAAAGTTCTCAGTACACTTACCATAGAACCCATGTATCTTTCTGCTCAATGTGTTTGCCATGTATATAACTTCTGACCGCCATTTTGCTTCTCCTTCCACAGCTGACCTCCCGTCTTGCTCAGGTCTTCAACCTGCGATGTGACTCTAATCGTCGTGCTGCAGTCAGCGGCTGCATCATTAATACTTGTGGTTGGGTCAAAGGCGGCGGCTATCAAGCCATAATACATGCCGCTTCTGCTTTTGAAGTGGATGTCGTGATCGTGCTGGATCAAGAACGTCTGTACAATGACCTCCACCGAGACCTCCCGCACTTTGTCCATACCATTCTTCTCCCTAAATCTGGTGGAGCTTCAGAGAGGTCCAAGGAGTGCCGGAGGGAGTCTAGGGATCAGCGGGTGCGGGAGTACTTCTACGGCCCCCGGGGTTCTCTCTACCCTCACGCCTTTGAGGTGAAGTTCTGTGAGGTCAAAGTCTACAAAGTCGGAGCTCCCTCGATTCCCGATTCCTGCCTTCCCCTGGGCATGTCGCAGGAGGATAATCAGTTGAAACTGGTGCCGGTGACACCGGGGAGAGACATGGCTCACCACCTGCTCAGTGTGGTGCCCCTCGAGGGCGGACTACCAGATGAAACCATCGAGGAGAAAAACGTGGCAGGGTTCATCGTCATTACTGGTGTGGACATTGAAAGACAAACTCTGACAGTGCTTTCCCCGGCACCTCGACCTCTGCCCAAATGTGTCCTGCTCATTATGGACATCAGATTCATGGACCTTAAATAAGCTTCAGAAGAGACACTTTTCTTCTGTTGATGTTTCGAAAGGAAATCTTGAGTTGCTTACAATTTTAAGAAACCGTATTTTATATTTGCTTTCTCGCAGCGCCAAAATTGTTGTAGGGTTTGTTTAGTTGGCCGTTTTGTTCCCCCAACTTTCAAAGATTTATTTATAAAATAAGAGGGGTAGATAGACACTGAAAATAGCAACTAAATGGATCTGACATTGAAGTGCCATGTTACGGGTCATTAGTCCAGATATAGATTTATTTCAATGTAGGATCAAGTAGATGAAAGTTCCAACACGTTTCGAGGGTCAATACCCAGCTCCTTCATCAGAGTTCAACCAAATGCAGTGATAATGTACAGTGTTCTTCAGCAGCTGGTTGAAGCTCGACCGCTTTATTTGGTTAAACCCTGTTGAAGGAGGTGAGTGTTGTCCCCCAAAACATGTTGGCACGTTCATATAATTCTTCTACTTGATCCTGCATTGGAATATATTCATATCTGGACTAATAACCCATGGTGCTGTGCTTCAGTGTCTGTAGCTTATAGTTCCACTGCAAACCAAGGAAACTGCAGAGATCTTTTGGCATGTAGGAACTTCTATCGAAAAATTCAAACACCCTATGGCAGGTATCTTCAATCTACGGCCCTCCAGCTGTTGTGGAACTACATGCCCCATGAGGCATTGTAAAACTCAGACATGACTAGGCATGATGGGAATTGTAGTTCCTGAACAACTGGAGGGCCATAATTTGGAGACTCTGAAGCACCAGTGCAACACTATTGGATAGAAATGCCAATAAAATAATTCCAGGATTCCAGTCCTATCTATCCCTCTCAGGTTTCAGCCTTGTGTAAGGTTTATTGGGTTTATCAGAGGGCGTGGTGGCTTTTGTTTCCTTGGTTCCTCCCTCATCAACATGCTAATAAAATTTTATTTTTTAAATATCTCGATTTCCATTACACACCTTATTTTAGATCCAGCCATCTTATTTCTGGGTCTCTGTGTTTCTCTGTGCAATGCAGGATGATCATGGCTGGTGGGAGGGGCCAACAGGGGGCTGTATACAGCATCCTGCCTCAGTACTCCTCTATAGCTAAGCCCTGATGCAAGCAGTGGGCTCCATCTTTGGAGTTATGAACATTTCAAATGACCTTTATATGTAGGTGTCTATGTGGAGGAATAGGCTATTTAGTCATAAAAACATTAATAAATTGCAGCAACATTCATCAAGTACAGAAAATCCCCCCAGGAATACAGTGTTCTTGTCACTTCCTGGGAGTTGGAAAGGCGGTACAAACATTCTTTATTTTGTGTAAATTACAAATCCCATCAATCCACTATGTAATAGAGAGGAAGACATGTTTGAAGGCCACCCTGTGTGACCACCAGGGCAGCCATCAGAAATGTTGGGGCACCTTACACAGCTTTAGACCTGGCCCTTCTCCTCGTGTCTGACCACCAACATTCCTCGGGGCCCGCCCACTGGCCATCCCACCACATCCACCCACTGGCCAGGGGTGTACACATGTTGCAGCCGCAGTAGGATTTATACACCCTGTCACACTTACCAGGTGTAGCCTGCCAAGCATGACCCATTCAAGTGAAGTGGAGTGTGCAATGCATGCTAGTGTGGGATCCAAGGGGTTAAAAAAACAAGGCACAGGCAGCACAACCTCACCCGATGCTTGCAATAAGACCTTGCACCGAACCATAGGTGCTGGAGGTCCCAAACTTGGCCCAGTTGTTGTCCAGGGGGCCCTCTCCATGTGACATAAGTTTGGTATTTTTATTGCCTATGGTTCGGGAGAACGGTGTCCCCAAACCGGGTGCCCCTCCCATAGACTCCAATGTTAAGTCCGAAATTCACCTGATGATAACTGGTCCCTTTGAGGACCCGGTACGGCTGAACTATAGATGCTGGAGGTCTATAGATGCTTGGATCAGTTGTTGCCCAGGGGGGCCTCTCTATGTAACCCAAGTTTGGTAATTTTATCGACTATGGTTCGGGAGAACAGTGTCCCCAAACCGGGTGACCCCATCCCATAGACTCCAGTGTTAAAGACTGCTAATGTTTTTGTTGTAAGGGCCCCTTGAGATACTGGGGCCCCTTACAACAGTACTGCCTGTACCCCCCTGATAGCAGCCCTGGTGAGCACCACTGGTGAGCACCATGGTTCCTGCCATAGCAACAGTGGGGAAATTAGGGTAGCCACTCAGGGACAGGCGGTGTATTATTCACAGGACCACCAGGTAAAAATAAGGGGGGAAAAAAAAAAACATAAAAAGGAAACTAATGTAGCTGCCATATATCTTTTTTTTTTTCGGGTTTGGATGGAATTGGTCCTGGTTTGAAGCTTCCGCTGTGGTGGAGACATGTTGAGTCCGTGTTGCACTTTTATCCATATCTTCAAAAAATACGATATCTGTGAATCTAGACTTAAAATCATTGGGGTTCCATTCCATTCTTCCCAGCCTGGTAAGTATGTAGTAGTGTTCAAAGCAGGAGTAGGCAACCTGTGAGAGGTTGAGACCTACCTGGACTACATGGAAGAAAGTAAAGATCCCGGGAGGGGGGGGGGGGTCTACTACACAGTGTCCCTTAAAACAAAACTTCCAATAAAAAGACAGCATCACAGTAGTGTCCGCTGCCCCCCTCACATCACCCTCCCACTGTAGTGTCCTCTGCCCCACACCACCCACAGTAGTGTTCCATACCACCACCCCACACTGTAGTGTCCTCTGCCCCCTCCCACCACAGTAGTGTTCTGTACTACCCCAATGCAGTGTCCTCTGCCCCCTTTACATCACCCACTCCCACTGTAGTGTCCTCGGCCTCCCTCCCCCCCACAGTAGGGTACTGACCCCCAACATAGTGTCCTCTGCCCCATTCACATAACCCCCCCCTCCCCATTATAGTGTCCTTTGCCCCCTCCCACCAGAAGTAGTGTCCTGTACCACCTAATGCTGTGTCCTCTGCCCCCTTAACAACCCCCCCTACTGTAGTGTCCTCTACCCCCCATAGCAGTGTCTTCTG
>BLSH010237663.1:1096985-1107974 GCA_018402905.1 Glandirana rugosa
CTGTACCTAACGACCTTGGAACAGGACACCAGACTACTCTGGTTCTATTTGCATAAACAGCTCCCCAGTGCTGGCAGCACTCATGTAGCCCCAGACCATGACACTCCCACCACCATGCTTGACTGTAGACAAGACACACTTGTCTTTGTACTCCTCACCTGGTTGCCGCCACACACACTTGACACCTTCTCAAATACGTTTATCTTGGTCTCATCAGACCACAGGACAAGGTTCCAGCAATCCATGTCCTTAGTGTGCTTGTCTTCAGCAAACTGCGGACTTTCTTGTGCATCATCTTCAGAAAAGGCTTCCTTCTGGGACGACAGCCATGCAGACCAATTTGATGCAGTGTACGGCGTATGGTCTGAGCACTGACAGGCTGACCCCCCACCCCTTCAACCTCTGCAGCAATGCTGGCAGCACTCATACATCTATTTCCCAAAGACAACCTCTGGATATGACGCTGAGCATGTGCACTCAACCTCTTTGGTCGACCATGGCGAGGCCTGTTCTGAGTGGAACCTGTCCTGTTAAACTGCTGTATGGTCTTGGCCACCGTGCTGCAGCTCAGTTTCAGGGTCTTGACAATTTTCTTATAGCCTAGGCCATCTTTATGTAGAGCAGCAATTCTTTTTTTCAGATCCTCAGAGAGTTCTTTGCCATGAGGTGCCATGTTGATCTTCCAGTGACCAGTATGAGAGAGTGAGAGCGATAACACCAAATTTAACACACCTGCTCCCCATTCACACCTGAGACATTGTAACACTAATGAGTCACATGACACAAGAGAAGGAAATGGCTAATTGTGCCCAATTTGGACATTTTCACTTAGGGGTGTATTCACTTTTGTGAGATACTGTGTGTATATATATATATATATACACACACACACTGTATATATTAAATATATATGATTCATGTTATACTGGACTGAGTATGTTACATATGTTTCAGACCATATACATTGGGTGCAGTATTGCTAAAAGGGTTTATCACTCTGGCTTATTATGTATTATATTATTTTTTTCATATTAGCATTATTATGAGCAATAAATGATTCTGGCTTTGGTCCCCGTATACTGTATATGACCCAGGTCATCCAGCACATTATTATTTTGTGTCTCTGCCCACCTTGATTTATGGGGACCAAAGTGTGTGAGTGAGGGGTGCCGGATCGGAGTTGGTGTCTTTGCTCTACAAGCTGAACTAATGCTAATCACTCAGTTACGTATTTAAGAAAAAAATGCATAGCTGTTCATCCATTGAAACTGTATGTAAACTTGTGATGTGCGAATGGGGCAAAATCGATTGCTCATAGGCTATAACCTCTGCAGATCGAATGTGTGAATGAAGAATTATTGCATTATGGCCACTAGATGGCACTGAGTATCATAGGAAATAAGTGTGCTCATCAGCACCATCTTGTGACCATAATGCAGTATTTTTCCTAGTTGCACAGTCAATCTGCAGCAAATATAGCCCCGTATATTAGATTTTGCTCTATTAACAACAGAATGATTTTTCATACAATTCTTATGGATGAACAGCTATGCTAATATTTTATACACCCCTTAAACTCCCTAAGTGGCAGATTCCTGCAAGTGCCTCTTCTCCTTCATCAATTTCAGCTCACATCTTGTAATGCAACCCTAAAAAAGGGAGTATTTTCTGCCGAAACGCGTTGGTTATAATCCGTATTCAACAAAGACCTTCGAATCTGATTCCAGTCATGTGGTGTTGGCACTCTAAACACATTCACACCATGCATTGTAGCTTGTGTCGGTCACTGCCGCTCTCTCTTCTTGAGCAAGGTGACTGGTCTAGTCTCCACCCCTTCTGTAGTTTTCTGTAGGCAGCCTGAAGTAGGTGGAGCCTGCTGAGCCCTCCCACAGCTCTGCTCTCTCTCCTTGTGCAGGGTGACTGGTCTTGACAGCTGTTAGTCTGTATTAATGATCAGGAGCCTGCGAGGCCGACTCCCAATTATGTGACGAATATAAGAGCCAATCACAGCGGTCACATGATTAAGCGGACCTTCCTGCCCCCCTGGATGTAATAACCCAGGGATGCTGGGGCAGATGGGAAGGGGTTAATAAGGTGGCTAGACATGTGCAGAACAAAAACATTTGTTTTCATTCCTTAGTTACATAAATGTGTTTAGTTAAATTCGCTTTAAGTTTGAATCGATTTGAATTTTCTGAATTCGGTCGAAACTGAACTTTAAATCCATTTGAAATCGAATTTATCCAATTCGAAATTCGAATTTTGGAAAATGCTTACAGTCTTTCTATTCTATTATTTACTAGTCTATTCTTTCCCTCTCTCTTATATTCTATTCTTTCTTTAATCTATTCTCTTGTTTTTTCCTGTTCTATTAATTTAATTTTCTATTCTATCATTTCATTTTCTATTCCATTCTTTTCTATGCCATTCAAATTTATTCTATTCGAAATTTGAATTCTGGAAGATGGTTATATTCTATTTTATTCTATTATTTTTTTCTATTCTGTTCTTTTATTTTCTATTCAAATCTATTCTTTTCTAATCAATCAAATGTATTATTTTCGAAATTTGGAAGGAGGTTATATTCTATGCTATTGTTTTTTTCTATTCTATTCTTTTTTTTTTTATTCTATTCTATTTGAATTTAAATTTATTCTATTTGAAATTCCAATTTCAGAAGATGGTAATATTATATTTTTTTCTGTTCTTTTTTTATTCTGTTCCTTTATTTTGTGGTTCTATTTTATTCTGTTCTATTATATTTTGTTCTGTTTTACTCTATTATTTAATATTCTATTGTTTCCTATTCTTTTATTCTGTTTTACTCTATTATAGTATATGCTTTTATTTTCTATTCTATTCTTTTTCTATTCTATTCCTTTATTTTTTACTCTATTGTATTCTCTTCTGAAATTCAAATTTGATTTGAAAACTATTCAAATTTGATTCAAAACTTTTCGAATTAGAATTTCGTCCAAAAATTTGTTTCGTTATTTCAGATTCGTTTAAATTCGTTACTATTGTAATTCGGAAATTTGGATACATCCGAATATCTGAATAACTAAAACTTTGCCTAAATTTTGATTCAGAATAAAATGAACCACAATAACACAGAACCAAATTCTTTTATTTTCAGTTCCCGGATGGCGTGCTCCACCTTAGGAGACCACTAGGCGTTCCTGACCAGGTGGGTGATGTAAAAGAAATAACCTTCACTGAAGAATATGTGAACATTTGAGATACAGAAGGGAAAGGTAAACATACGCGGTTCGTTAAGTTCCGAGTTAAAATTCGGACGAATTTTCATTTTTCGCAAATTTGGATGTATCCGAATTTCCGAATGACAATAGTACCAAATTTAAACGAATCCGAAATAACTAAAAAAAAAAAAATTGGGAAGAAATTCGAAGTTGAATAATTTTCAGAATTTTTTCGAAATACTTTTTGAATTCAAATAGTTTTCAAATTCGAAAAGTTTTCAAATTCAAATAGTTATCAAATTCGAATTTGAAAAGTCCTCAAATTTGAATAGGTTTCCAATTTACAAAGAGAAAAAAATAGAATAGAAATCAAAGGAATAGAACAGAAAACAAAAGAATAGAACAGAGTAAAACAGCTCTGTTCCACTCCACCACATTATATTCTTTCATTTTCTGTTATATTCCCCTCTATGGTATTCTATCTTTTTCCATTCTATTCCTCCACTTTCCACTCCACCCCATTCTCCTTGGATATTGGAAAACTATTCGAATTCAAAAACGGTTCAAATCCGAAAACGATTTGAATTCAAAAACAATTCGAATTTGAAAACGATTCGATTTCAAAAACTTTTCGAAATTGATTTGAAAACTTTTTGAATAAACAAAACAAATTCCGAAAATGAATTAAAATGAATGAAATGTATCTAACTAAACAAATTTATGTAATTAACAAATCGAAAAACAAAACTAAAGAAATGTTTTCGCTCTGCACATGTCTAGGGAGAAGAGGGAGATATGTCCGGTAAACGTTACTGTCGATGGTCACTTTTGAACCTTCTTTAGCATTATACGGCTGCACAGTTAGAACATTAAGTCTGAACAGGAATAAGCTAATTGTTCTATGCAGGTTTGTAGATCTCCAATATATAAATGTTCTAAATCTTATTTTGCTTTACAGCTCCAGCACCCTCAAGTAGTCTCACAACCACCAGGAATAATCCCTCCAATTTGCATAATATGTTCATTTTCAATGTTCCTTAGCTCCATCTAGTGGCCATAAGGCAGTATTTTCCTGATTAAGCTATTTCAGAAAAATACCACACTATGGCCACTAGATGGAGCAGACAGTCACAGAAAATACAGATATTAGGCAAATTACTGGGATAATTTGAGGCAGCCGTGAGAATTTTTATTTTTTTAAGTAGACCCCCCCCCCCCCAATGATTTATCTTCCATACAACAGTGCTAGATCTCTCTTAGACCCCATACACACTATTAGATTATCTGTAGAGTTTTGTCTTTAGATTTATCAAAACCATGTAGTGCAAGGGCCTGCCTGATTGCATGCAAATTGAAACTCTTAAGGTTTGACCTCATATTATATAGTTTTGGTAAATCTGAAGACAAAAGTCTACAGAAAATCTAATAGTGTGTATGGGGCTTATAGGTACTTTAGAGAATAAGCATACTTTCAGAGAAAGCACACTTACCCTGCCTGCCTACTCCCCAGCTGGATCTACTGGTCCTTGCACTACATGGTTGATGGTAGATCTAAAGGAGATTGTCCAACCAGATTGCATAGTGTATGGTGAGCATTACAGACTTCCAGGGACACACTCCCCATTTTCAATGCTACAGCTCTGTTTCACATAGGCTGTTATGTGATCACTCAGCTCCTGCACACTCTGCCAAATGAATGGTGTATGCAAGAAGCAGGTATTGTACAATCAGATTGTATAGTGTATAGTGAGCTTTGCAGACTTCCAGCGACACACTTTCCTTTTCAATACTACAGCTCTGCTCTACATAGGATGTTATGTGATCACTCAGCTGCTGCACACTTTGCCAAATGAACGATGTATGCAGGAAGAAGGTATTGTACAATCAGATTGTATAATGTAGCCTTTAGCCCTTACAGTTGATGGCAAATCTAAAGGAGATTGTACAATGGATGGTGAGCTTTACAGACTTCCAGGGACACACTTTCCCTGTTTTCAATACTACAGATCTGCTCCACATAAATTGCTATATGATCACTCTGCTCCTGCACATTCTGCCAAATGAAAAATGTATGCCAATAAAAAGGTAAGGTAAGGTACAAAATAATTGATGGCTGTGTATTTAGTGAGAACAAAGTTCAGTGATAATGCATTGAAGAACATGAAACTACAGAAGTGGATGGGAGCAATCTCCTGGAAGGGATAGGCAGGTGCAGGTTGTGCGTTAATGAGGTCAGCTGGTGAACTACGTCCTTCTTGGGGCCCTTTCACACGGCCTTTCCGTTCAGGTCCTCCTGTCCGTTGTTCAGACGGACCTGAACGGACACTCAATGCAGCCCTATGGAACGGCGGATATCAGCGGAGACATGTCCGCTGACACCCGTCGCTCTCCGATCGGATCCTCTCCGTGAAATGCAAATGGATGGAGATCCGTCTGTAGAATCAGATTGGAGCGGATCGGATGAAAACGGACAGGCGGTCCGTTGTCATCCGATTCCCCTTAGAGCAGAGCGGGGCTCTGACAGCTCCATCCCCGCTTAGTGAGAGGAGACAAAGCTGCCATCCGTTGGCTCCGCAGGGATCGGTGGATCGATCCCCGCTGAGCAAAAATGGACCCTTCACACGGAAAGCCAGCGTGAAAGGGCCCTAACTGTTTTTCTGTCCACAATACCAGGGTGGGGTAATGGAGGAGTTTTCTAGAAGACTGGAGGCTGAGGTAATGCCTGCCCTAGAATTTAGGGAAATCGCTTTATTTTCTGCAACAGAGGTACATTAATGGTATATATACATAGGGAAGCTGGGAAAAGGGAGGTCCTCCTTTGTAAAAAGTCCACCACTTATTGAGAACGTTTTACAATTCTCCATCTTCGGAAGTCACATTGACGCACTGCCAATCAGGTCTCTGCTATGATACTTCATGTGAGCCATCAACATCTTCCTCGACTGGTAGAACTTGCCGCACTCAGAGCAGGGGTAGGGTTTGCCAACCACGTGGGTCTTCTGATGGACGGCAAGGGCAGAGCTCCAGATGAAACACTTACCGCAGTCCAGGCAGGTATAGGGTTTCTCCCCCGAGTGGATCCGACGGTGGATAACCAGTGTCGGTTTCTTGCTAAAGCATTTGCCACACTCCGGGCATGGGTAGGGCCGTTCCCCGGTGTGACTGCGCTGGTGGGCCACCAGGTACTGGCTGCTGCTAAAGGATTTCTCACACACTGGGCAGGTGAAGGGTTTCTCTCCTGTGTGGGATCTCTGGTGGGCCACCAACGACTGGCTCTGCCGAAAACATTTACCGCATACAGGGCAAGCAAACGGCTTCTCGCCGCTGTGAATCCTCAGGTGCCTGACCAGCGTTGACTTGACGGAGAAGCTCTGCTTACATTCTACACAGGAGAATGGCTTTTCCCCCCGGTGGGACCTCTGGTGGACCTGGAGATTGCACTTCTTTGAAAAAAACTTTCCACATTCCAGACATTCGCTACCTTTTGAGTCCAAGTCAGAAGCCTGGTGGTGTACAAGCTCTTCCGTGGAGCTGAAGGCCTTTTTACATTCTGGCAAACCCAACTTTTCATCTGCCTCCTGCGTCCCTTCATTATCAGGGTCAGAGAGAATACTGCATTCATCCTCACAGTATTCCTCCTTCACGGTGACAGATAAATATTCTATGTTCATGGGAGAGGAAGGGCTGGCAAAATCGTTTTCTTCACATGAGATGGACTCCTCCTTAATTTGGGTAGAGTTGCATTGCGTCTGTCGTGTAAGACTGGCTGTGGGAGTGTTGGGTTCATCCACCCCTCGTTTAGTAGAGTTGGGTTTCTCCTTGGAAATTGTAGATGTGGTGACGTCACATAAGCTTGGCTCTTGCTCTTTTTGTGTTTGGCTTGTAAGAACTGCTGCATTTACCGGAGAATTTGAGATTTTACATTCGGAAGAAGACCTGTGGATTGTCTGAAAAACAAATGTGGGTCACACATTAAGGAGAAAGTGGTGGCACGCCCAAAACTACACGTCAACTTCCTGCCTAATGTAGGCTGGTCCACAGTACTCCTCACCAAAGACAATTCTGGACTTCCCAGGTTCAAAAAAACAGTTGATCAAGTGTAGGGATATTTTCAGACCTGCCCGGTATGATTTCATATAAGTATTGTATCCTAGAGTTTCCTAGGGTTCCATAGATCCCTGAATGAGAATGGCTTATATATATATATATATATATATATATATATAGGCCTCCACTAATGGAACTGGCCAAACTGGGATTTAGCAGATTGACCTTTTCCCATCTAAAAAGTTTCCATGCAAGACCATTTCTTGGCAGAAAACAATTAGCCCCAAGACATGTGTTCATTACAAAAATCAACTGTAGCTTTAACTAGTTTCTGAGTTCCCCTAAGTATATGCAACTGGACCAATGTAAGGGATATTCTTCCCACTGACCACCAATGTAAGGGGCATTCTTCCAACTGATCACCAATGCAAGGAACATTCTTCCCCAAGTATATGCAACTGGACTATCTGAACAACATCTCTACTGGATAGTATATAACAGCCTTTCTCAACCAGGGATCCATGGAACCTTAAAGTTACTCGACAGGCTAGCAGGGGTTCCTTGAACAACAATCAATTTCCACCTCTAAGATAGGTAACCACTGACACCAATTATATTTTTAAGAACTCTTCCCAAAGACCACCAATGTAAGAGGCATTCTTCCAACTGATCATCAATGTAAGGGACATTTTTCCCACTGACCACCAATGTAAGGGATATTCTTCCCACTGACCACCAATGTAAGGGGCATTCTTCCAACTGATCATCAATGTAAGGGACATTCTTCCCACTGACCACCAATGTAAGGGATATTCTTCCCACTGACCACCAATGTAAGGAGCATTCTTCCCACTGATCACCAATGTAAGGGGCATTCTTCCCACTGATCACCAATGTAAGGGATATTCTTCCCACTGACCACCAATGTAAGGGGCATTCTTCCAACTGATCATCAATGTAAGGGACATTCTTCCCACTGATCACCAATGTAAGGAGCATTCTTCTCACTGATCACCAATGTAAGGAGCATTCTTCTCACTGACCACCAATGTAAGGGGCATTCTTCCCAATGGCCACCAATGTAAGGAACATTCTTCCCACTGACCACCAATGTAAGGGGCATTCTTCCCACTGACCACCAATATCAGGGGCATTCTTCCCATTGCCACCAATGCAAGGGACATTCTTCTTGTTGACCACCAATGTAAGGGACATACTCTTAGAATGACTACAGATCTAAGGAGTGTTCCTTATTCCTTTATTTAGTCTCAAGCCTCAACTTACTGTTCATGTGAGCTGTATATATACAGTATCTCACAAAAGTGAGTACACCCCTCACATTTTTGTAAATATTTTATTCTATCTTTTCATGTGACAACACTGAAGAAATGACAATTTGCTACAATGTAAAGTAGTGAATGTACAGCTTGTATAAATATGTAAATTTGCTGAACTCAACACACAGCCATTAATGTCTAAACCACTGGCAACAAAAGTGAGTACACCCCTAAATGAAAATGTCCTAATTGGGCCAAAAGTGTCAATATTTTGTGTGGCCACCATTATTTTCCAGCACTGCCTTAACCCTCTTGGGCATGGAGTTCACCAGAGCTTCACAGGTTGCCACTGGAGTCCTCTTCCACTCCTCCATGACAACATCACTGAGCAGGTGGATGTTAGAGACCTTGCGCTCCTGCACCTTCTGAGGATGCCCCACAGATGCTCAATAGGGTTTAGGTCTGGAGACATGCTTGGCCAGTCCATCACCTTTACCCTCAGCTTCTTTAGCACGGCAGTGGTCTTCTTGGAGGGGTGTTTGGGGTCGTTATGTTGGAATACTGCCCTGCGGCCCAGTCTCCGAAGGGAGGGGATCATGCTCTGCTTCAGTATGTCACAGTACATGATGGCATTCATGGTTCCCTCAATAAACTGTAGCTCCCCAGTGCCGGCACCACTCATGTAGCCCCAGACCATGAAACTCCCACCACCATTCTTGACTGTAGGCAAGACACACTTGTCTTTGTACTCCTCAACAGGTTGCCGACACACACGCTTGACACCATCTGAACCTAATAAGTTTATCTTGGTCTCATCAGACCACAGGGCATGGTTCCAGTAACCCATGTCCTTCGTCTGCTTGTCTCCAACAAACTGTTTGCAGGCTTTCTTGTGCATCATCTTTAGAGGAGGCTTCCTTCTGGGACGACACTGACAGACTGACCCCCACCCCTTCAACCTCTACAGCAATGCTGGCAGCACTCATACATCTATTTCCCAAAGACAACCTCTGGATATGACACTGAGCACGCGCACTCAGCTTCTTTGGTCGACCATGGCGAGGCCTGTTCTGAGTGGAACCTGTCCTGTTAAACCACTGTATGGTCTTGGCCACCATGCTGCAGCTCATTTTTAGGGTCTTGGCAATCTTCTTATAGCCTAGGCCATCTTTATGGAGAGTGAGAGCAATAGCACCAAATTTAACACACCTGCTCCCCATTCACACCTGGGACCTTGTAACACTAATGAGTTACATGACACCAGGGAGGGAAAATGGCTAATTGGGCCCAATTTGTACATTTTCACTTAGGGGTGTACTCACTTTTGTTGTCAGCGATTTATACGTTAATGGCTGTGTGTTGAGTTATCTTGAGGGGACAGCAAATTTACACTGTTATACAAGCTGCACACTCACTACTTTACATTGTAGCAAAGTGTCATTTCTTCAGTGTTATCACATGAAAAGATAGAATAAAATATTTACAAAAATGTGAGAGGTGTACTCAATTTTGCAAGATACTGTAGTAATTATTGGGAGAAGTGAGACCTGAAGGTTATTTCAAGGGTTCCTCTGTGTTAAAAAAACTTGAGAAAGGCTAATATATAGGAATAAGATAGAGATGGTCTGACAGTCTTTCTGGGGGGAGGCCGGCTGGGAGTCCCTTTGTAAGTCAGGGTCACTGTGTGTGAGAACAGCCAGATGATGACGGTTTAGGATAAAGAAGATGGGCCTGGATGCACTTCCTGAATGGACACACTGCGGGTCTCTGCCAAGTTCATCAGACCTGGCAAGGTGTGTCTGTGCATGCTTGGGATATTGTTCCAAGATGGTGGAGCAGGAGCAGAGGGGCAAGGAAGAACTTTGGACTGGAGGACAATGCTAGGCTCCATGGATTAGTTCATGGACACTTCCATACTTTTCATCAGCTCTTCAGAACACCACTGCCAGTGGAAACTCCCCATGGCCTGGCCTTCTACTACAGCCAAGCTAAACTTCATATCAAAGTGAAAGCATGGCTTATAAAACAAAAGGGCACAGGACTACAAAGCTGGGATCTTACCAGTGGTGGGAGAGGCAGGTTGTCCTTTCTCCTTACTGATGTTACACATGGACCTTCAAGCTCTTCTTCATAATCCTGCATGGAGAGAGAATTAAAGCTGAGCTCCAGGCAAAAATACTTTCATTGAAATATATTCCTCATTAGCCAGAAAAGATAAATCCACTTTTTGTGCACCAAATAACTTTGCAAACCCAGTTGTTATTTTTTAAAATAGCAGTGACATTATCACTGTGCTGTACATAGCCTGTGCAGAGAGCAGAGCTGTCAGGGGGACCCAGAAGGCTCCGCCCACTACAGGCTGCCTGTAAAAAAACTACAGGAGGGGCAGAGAAAGCCCAGTCAGAGAGAGAGAGAAAAAGAAAGAGAGAGAAACAAAAAAAAGAGGATGGGGAGGGGGTAAGGCA
>BLSH010237663.1:1117442-1141152 GCA_018402905.1 Glandirana rugosa
TCCCGGTGGAGTAGAAGAAATAGGGCCTAGTATAAAGGAGATGAGGTGGCCCTGATCCGGGATAAAGGAGATGAGGTGGCCCTGATCCGGGATAAAGGAGATGAGGTGGCCCTGATCCGGGATAAAGGAGATGAGGTGGCCCGTTTCCGGGATAAAGGAAACGATGTGGCCTGGGATAAAGCAGATGAGGTGGTTCGGTATAAAGCAGATGAGGTGGTTCGGTATAAAGCAGATGAGGTGGTTCGGTATAAAGGAGATGAGGTGGTCTGGGATAAAGGAGATGAGGTGGCCCTGATCCGGGATAAAGGAGATGAGGTGGCCCGGGTCCGGGATAAAGGAGACGATGTGGCCTGGGATAAAGCAGATGAGGTGGTTCTGGATAAAGCAGATGAGGTGGTCCGGGATACAGGAGATGAGGTGGTTTGGGATAAAGTTGATGAAGTAGTCTGGGATACAGGAGATGAGGTGGTCCAGGATACAGTAGATGAGGTGGCCCGGCTTCAGGATAAAGCAGATGAGGTAGTCCGAGATATAGGAGATGATGATGTGGTGTGGGATAAAGCAGATGAGGTAGTCCTGGATACAGTAGATGAGGTAGTCCTGGATAAAGGAGATGAGGTAGTCCTGGATACAGGAGATGAGGTGGTTCGGGATAAAGGAGATGACATGGCCCTGGATAAAGGAGATGAGGTGGTCCGGGATAAAGGAGATGAGGTGGCCCGGGTTCAGGATAAAGCAGATTAGGTAGTCCGGGATACAGGAGATGATGTGGTGTGGGATAAAGCAGATGAGGTGCTCCGGGATACAGGAGATGAGGTCGTTCGGGATAACGGAGATGAAGTAGTCCGGGATAAAGGAGATGAAGTAGTCCGGGATAAAGGAGATGAAGTGGTCCGGGATACAGGAGATGAGGTCGTTCGGGATAACGGAGATGAAGTAGTCCGGGATAAAGGAGATGAAGTAGTCCGGGATAAAGGAGATGAAGTGGTCCGGGATAAAGGAGATGAAGTGGTCCGGAATAAAGGAGATGAGGTGGTCCGGGATACAGGAGATGAGGTGGTCCGGGATACAGGAGATGAGGTGGTCCGGGGTACAGGAGATGAGGTGGTCCGGGGTACAGGAGATGAGGTAGTCTGGGATACTGGAGATGAGGTGGTCGGAGATGAGGCGGTCCCGGATGCAGGAGATGAGGCGGTTCGGGATATAGGAGATGAGGCTGTCCGGGATACAGGAGATGAGGCTGTCCGGGATACAGGAGATGAGGCTGTCCGGGATACAGGAGATGAGGCTGTCCGGGATACAGGAGATGAGGTGGTCCGGGATACAGGAGATGAGGTCGTTCGGGATAACGGAGATGAAGTAGTCCGGGATAAAGGAGATGAAGTAGTCCGGGATAAAGGAGATGAAGTGGTCCGGGATAAAGGAGATGAAGTGGTCCGGAATAAAGGAGATGAGGTGGTCCGGGATACAGGAGATGAGGTGGTCCGGGATACAGGAGATGAGGTGGTCCGGGATACAGGAGATGAGGTGGTCCGGGATACAGGAGATGAGGTGGTCCGGGGTACAGGAGATGAGGTGGTCCGGGGTACAGGAGATGAGGTGGTCTGGGATACAGGAGATGAGGTGGTCGGAGATGAGGCGGTCCCGGATGCAGGAGATGAGGCGGTTCGGGATATAGGAGATGAGGCGGTTCGGGATACAGGAGATGAGGCTGTCCGGGATACAGGAGATGAGGCTGTCCGGGATACAGGAGATGAGGCTGTCCGGGATACAGGAGATGAGGTGGTCCGGTCACCCTTTCACAACCAGCGACTGGTCAAGTCGATCCAGCACAGTCTCCAACCCTAGCAAAGGGTGAACAGGTTGGCATTTTAAGTGGCCAATTGCCAGTCCCATGGGGAGGTCATCAGCTCTGTGTAAGTTCCAACATAGATATAACATTGAGCTTTGTTCTACTTGGAGCTTCAAAAGGGCGGTGAAGGAGGGCAGGGATGGTAAATATTGGGGTGGGGGGATGTTTTATCACAGTTATGTGATAGTTTATGTCGGTATGTGTTTATTTCGGGGTTGTATTCGAGATGTGCAAAGAGAGATCACACAAACACTTTTAGGTATAATATTTAATTAAATAATGACAGATACCGATGACAAATGTAATAGTAGAAAATATAATAAGAATACTTCACTAAAGATGTCTTTTCCACCGCGGAGTCCTGTCTGCTTTCCCAGCATGGCACAGATGATCAAATCACATGCTTGCATGATAGTAGCTCTGAGACGAGACTTTTAGTTTTAGCTTTAGTATATACAGGACTTGTATGTATGGAAACTACCAACCCCTTCTTGCAAGCAACATGACGTTTTAAGGACTTGGTCAGTTCCTTTGGTATGAAGTCAGCTAAGGTAACCAGGCTTTGGAGGCTTTCTAAGATACTGTGAACAACTTTAATAAGGAGATCTACATTTTCCCATCAGGGGAGGTGATCTATTAAGTAAACCCCTCACTATCCTTTATGTTAACCCTTTTGTAATACTGATCGGCAGAAGTGAGAATATTGTATGATATAGTGTTTGTCTCCATCCTCTCACCATCATGGCTTTCCTCCCAACAGATCTATTGTCTGGAAAACCCAACTCTGATGATCCTCCATCTCCGGTTTGTAAGAATGAAGATGAGAATGTTATCTGCCCCACGTGTGACAGGATTCCCACGCCAGACAGGATAGAGACCTCGTGTGAAGATGTTTCTGTTAGGATTTTACCCTCCGATCATCCTGCGGACCTCCATACAGCAGAAGATGGGGAAAAGTCAACTCCTGTTAAGGAAGAAGAAGATTCCCCATTTCCTGACAGTTCTTCAGATCCTGCAGAGACCACTATTACCTGTATTAAAGAAGAACCTGCCTGGTGTCAAGGAGAACATTTACCACACAATGACCTTGATACAACCACCGATTCACAATGTGTGGCCAATCATGTTAAAGAGGAACCTCCGGCACCTAAAGAACAAGATGTCCCACAGATGGATGTTTCTCCATCCATGTCTTTGACGTCTTCTGATATTAAGGAAGAACCATTCTGGGCTGAAAGAGAAGTGCTTCTTCCCATCCCTAAGGCTTCTATGCCGATGAATCCACTGGATTCACCTTCTGATCTTAAGGAGGAGTCGGGCCTGAGCGACGAAGGAACACCCAGTGAAGATGATGAAGAGTCAAAATATACTCTGGATACCGAAGAGCAGCTGCATAGCAGTGAGCAGTATATGAGCTCCGGGGATGGAGCATACATTTGCTCGGAGTGTGGCCTTTCTTTTTCCAACATCTCAGAATTTGATGACCACCACCAGGCCACCCACCCCGAAGAGCAGCCTCATTTCTGCTCAGAATGCGGCAAGAGCTTCACCAGCAAAGCTAACCTCCTCAAACACCAGACCATCCATAGCGGTGAGGAGTTGTTTACTTGCGGCGAGTGCGGGAGGCGTTTTCCCGACAGTGACCAACTCGCCAAACACGAGCAGACTCACACAGGGAACAAGCCGTACGCCTGCGCTGAGTGCGGGAAATGCTTTTCTTACCAGCGTGGCCTAATGAGGCACCGCAAGATCCATACGGGCGTGAAGCCTTATTCCTGCACCGAATGCGGCAAGTCTTTTATCACCAGGGCAGAACTCGTCATCCACCAGCGTAGTCACACAGGGGAGAAGCCATATCCGTGCTCGGAATGTGGAAGGTGCTTCTCCCAGTTTGCCAACCTCTCCCAGCATCTAAAGCGTCACACAGGTCAGCGGCCGTTCGTGTGCCACAAGTGTGGGAAGTCCTTTACCCAGAACGCTCACCTGCTCAGCCACCAAAAGACTCACGGCCCGGAGAAACCATACCCTTGCCTTGAGTGCGGGAAGGGTTTCACCACCAAGACGTATTTGATGGAGCACCAACGCAGCCACAGGGGTGAGAACCCATACTGCGAGATCTGCAGGAAGTACTTTGTCAGCACCTACTACCTCGCCGTCCATCGGCGCATTCACACGGGCGAGAAGCCATTCATGTGCCCGATCTGCCTAAAGGGCTGTTACACCAAGGCCAACCTGGAGGCTCACCAGCGGATCCACACCAGGGAGAGACGCTTCACCTGCCGGACTTGCGGCATCTACTACGAGTCAAAATTTAAATTGGTCCACCACCAGAAGAGCCACAAAGTTCCTCCACCACCTCCATCCCCGCCACTGGCTGCATCTTTGATATCATCCTTGTCATTACCAACAGTGTCATTGCCACCATTGTCTCCGGGACCTTTGTCATCTTTAGCGAACTGTGACTATGTGAAGCGCACCATGGTATGATCCCACATGAAAGACTGAGCTTGGCATGGATACACATTGGAAGTCCTCCTTGAGAGAATCTACTTCTGACCTGCCTTGTGGGAGCATGCTAGTTATGATTCTTTGGCAGTTTCTAGAGGCAACATGCTAACTATAAGGAAAGCCTTAAGATAAATGCAAGTGTTGCTCCTAAGAGATGATTAGGGGTCCCACACCGCCTTCACTTTCAGTGTTTGAAGTCAGCCTGGTCGGTGAAGAGCCTTATGAGAAAGCAGCAAGCGTCCAAGGCAAAATTTGGGTGAGCCGCTGCCATTCACCTTAATATTGTACTGGGAGCACCTAGACAGTTGGTGATTAACTGGAGGCTGTGGTCCTCCAGGAATAAGCTGCTTGATGACCAGCCTAACGTCAGCACTTTCATTATCAGCTGGCTCAGGGGCAGGATTACTGAGTGAGATTTGGTGGTCACAGGCTAGTGCTGCTACATTAGTGTAGGTGAGAGCTGCAGGGGCCAACTTGCAGAAGATCAGGTGTAACCCAGACATGACCAATGGTGGTGCAACCAAAGTTTGGAAAATGGCTCAGCCTAAAGGATAGACTTCCTCAGGGAACTGACCTGTCTAGTGATGTAATGCTATTGAGATCTAGTGATGACAACAAGAAACACTCTTGAGGTCTAGTGATGTCACTAAGTCACACACTCTAGGTCTAGTGATGTTGCCAAGTCACATGGCCACATTCCATAATCCTCTTACCACATTGGACAATGAATGACCCTTTCTGTGAAAGGAGGAAATGCAGTACGCCTCTAATAATTAGATAAACGTGCACAGATTTGAACATTTGCAATAATGTAGGGATGTTCCTTTCCAAATTAAAAATAAAAAAGTCCCCTCCCATGATGCACTGGGAGATTTCCCTGCGTTTTCAGTATGATATCATGGAAATAATGGGGCAAGTAAAGGTATGAGTGCTTATAACCACAATAATTGGTCACATTGACGTAAGCTTCTCCAACATTTTTATGCCACATTCTACCTTTTAGGTTCTTGGTTCACACCTACAGGTGGAACTGAGCATGCAAATGTTTCCCACGTGTAAGGCAGCCCATACGCTTCAATGGGACTACAAAAACGGAGGGTGCACCAGCCTTGCCCAATACTTTTTGTTTATAAAACCTTTTATTGAAGAAATAAAACATATGGTATTTAGCACATCAACGTCCCACATGATCTTGTCTACTGCTCCAATCCCAACATGGGGAAGACACTTCAAATGGCTGCCACATTTTGAGGGTAGTAACCCTGCTTCTCAGAGCTCTACTTTCGAAACACGTCAGCCATTTGACGTATCTTTCTCATGGTGGAAAACGGGGGTGGGGAGGTTTGGGACTTTACATGAGGCCAGGACTAATTAGTCATGTGCCTCCATCCCTGACACTTAGTGAAGACTAAAATCAATTAATTAAAAGGTTGGGACTTTATATGACACACGTGTGGGAATGATACAACAAAAGATGGATCATGATAGAAAATTTAATGTAATAAAATTTAATTCAAGTATAATTGGTAATAAACATATAGACATAATCAAGCATATGCAACAATGTAATAAAGGATATGCAACACTGTTACAATCATAGTATCAAATTGGTATACAGTAAATAAAAATTACATTCATGATTTGGTAAAAACATGATGTCAATCTCCCCGATCCATCACTAATATTGCATATACACATACAATAATAATAATAAATACTGATCATAATTGGCATGGTTTATAACCTCATGATGTCCCTTAATGGGGATGCCCCAGTATAATGGTTAAAAATTAAATAATTAGCACTTGAGTAGCATAGTAAAGGGCACTTGGTGGTTCAAAAGTAGTTGAAAAAGTATACTTAGGTAACGTAGTAAAAAAGCGTATGGTAGCTCTACGCGTTTCGTGACTTTTTAATCACTCATCAGGAGCAAGCTTATGTTCTGGAAAGAGTAATACACATGATTAGCGACTGTAAAAATTATTATTATGCGACCCTCACTTAAAATAATAACCCCACCCGCTAGGATATGGGAACCCAAGGGCCTCTTACCATGTCTGCACTTTGGCGGCACATGGGCAGGGCGCACAGAGTGCCCCGGTACCTCTTTCTCATGGTGGGATTAGGAGCAGTAAGTAACGTAATGTGTGAGGCTGGTGCGCCCTCTGTTTTTATTGTTCCTTTTGGGCTCCTCCCAAGTCTGTAGGGGGCTGCAAGGTCTTGCTTAGCTACTGAGGATCTAAGATCCATCATTGGTGGAACAGCTATCTTGAGCGCAGAAGGTTTTTCATATTGTTTGCACATACATTTCATTGGGCTGCCCTACGCACAAGCAACATGGAAAAGCAGTCCCCAAGACTTGGTTCATACCTACAGGTGCGACTGTGCGCGTTTCAGCTGGTTCCCTTGCGTTGCTTGTAGGGCAGCCCATTCCAAACATGCAAGAAACGCGGACAAGATGCCCCTGACTCTTTTTCAAAAAAACACCACACCACAGGCACCAGGCAGTTTGGAGCGTGCAAAATCGCACGTTTGCAGATGTGTGAGGGGGTTCTGTTAAGAGTTTTTTTTTTTTTTTTTTTTATAAGTCTCATGTAGGGCCACCTATTCATTTGACTGTCCTTTGCGGGAGAAACATGGAAAAGAGGCCCGTGGCCCTTTTCCAAAAAATGCACAACACTGAACCTGGGACACCATGCGGTTTGGTGCACGTTCGCAAATGTGTGGGGATGGCATTACCAATAATGGCTTCACCGTGCCTATGCTAAAGGGCAGTGCATGTCGGGAAAGCGTGCTATTTTGCATGAGTTCCTGACACGCATAGATGTGAACCTAGCCTGAATCAGGGCATGGCCCCCCTTTTCTGCCCGCGACGGCTTCTACCTTCCTGTCAGGTAGCACAGTGGCGTTGTCACATCTGTACAGACTCTTGAAGTATTCAGTGTGCCTAATGAGAAAAGGGACTTCCATAGACCCCGCTGTGTTCCAACATTTACCAGTGGACACTTCAAGATCCTGTACAGGCCTAAGGGAACATAAACTGCTTATATGTACAGAATCTGTGGTATTATTGCTCTGCCTCTCTGTGTCCTGGTTGGGAATTGTGCTTTGGGGCAGATGGTGAGAAGTAGAGTTGTAGTAACCAATCAAAACTCCGTCTACTACGTATGACGGAAGGAGAATGGAATCTGATTGGTTGAGAAACCCGTTGTTGTTTGCTCCTTTCCTCATCAACCAACTGATTGTTCCAGATGAAGCTGTCTGATGAGAGCGGCCATCACAGGTCTGAGCTGTGGGAGAAACATCCACGCTGGTCACTTTTTTTCTATTTTTTTTTTTTTTCTTGTAACATTCTAAAATAAAATTTTGTTTTATTGCAAGATGTTTGAGTTTTGTTATATATCTCTGACATATATTGCAGTGCTGTACAGAGATCACTGAGCCAGTCACATCAGTCTCTGTACCAGAGGAGCTCACACTCTAATGTCCCCCCACAGTCACACACTATTATTATTATAAATTTATATAGCTCTGACATATACCGCAGTGCTGTACAGAGATCACTGAGCCAGTCACATCAGTCTCTGTACCAAAGGAGCTTACACTCTAATGTTAGAATTGCGCATATATATATATATTATTATTATGTATGATATCATTTCAATCTATGTTTATGCGTCCAATCTAGCCATTGGGTTTATTAGTGCAAAATATTAAACATATTAAAAAAGATGTTTACATTTTACTAAATATAAATATCATTTTTAATATATTTTAATTAGTAAATTTATAATAATTATAATAACTCTAATGATAACAATAATATAGTAATACATTTAAGTCTTGTGAATATCATATTTATTATATTTAAATTAAAGTGTTACTAAACCCAGGATCCTTCAGTCACTATATCTGGTCTCCCACATTATGCAGAACATGGAAATGCAATTATTTTAGTAAATATAAACTGCTAAATACCTTTTCTCATCAGCAGTATATAGCAGTCTTGTGACTTCTATCTGTGTCTGGTTAAAGCTTGTAGGATGAGTTTTCATTCTTCTCTGATTGTCCTATGAGGCTGTATGTCCCCTGACCCTCTGTCTGGACAGTGCTGATTGGCCTTGTGCTGATCACATGCACCCTCCCAAGAAAAAATAACTCTCTAGCACTACACACCAAACTGAGCATGTGCAGAGTGCCTCCTAGGGCTTTGTACTATCAGCAGATGAATTGGGGACAGTGGAAGTTGGGGAGGATGAGAGAAGACAGAATCAAACAGCCATTTTTCACAATGCAGAGGATTAACCTTAGGTTCCACAGTGAGTATAAAAAGAATGGTTTACTGCATTTACCAACTGATTTTACTGTTGTGGGCTTAGTAACACTTTATTATATTTTAATGAAAAGATAAAATGATGATAAATTAATTTACCTAACTGTAAATATGCTATTACATTTAAATATATTTAACCACTTCTGGACCGTGTCACATACATTTTTCTGCTGCAAGGTGGCAGCATAATGCGAATCACCATCTATAAACGCGATTTGTGCATGCGTGGCTAGGGGGCGCCAGGAGTGTGGCCGCGGGACTCGATGTCCGCCAGCGACTCACGGTCGCTTACAATAGGAGAAAAGCAGGGAACCGCCAATGTAAACATGGCTGTTCCTCGCTCTGACAGGCTACATAACGGAGATCTACTGATCCCTGTCACTGGGATCAGTTAGATCTGTTATGTCCCTGGCAGCCCAGCCCCCTCACAGTTAAACACGCCTAGGGAAAACAGTTAACTCCTAGATCTCCCCCTGCAGGTTAACCTCTTCACTGCCGATGACATTTACACCAATAAGTGGATATTTAAATTTCCGATCGATGTATAAATGCCAATGGTCCCAAAAAAGTGTAAAAATTGTCCGACATGTCCGCCAAAATATCGCAGTCCCAATAAAAATCGCAGATCGCCACCATTACTAGTAAAAAAAAAAAAGTAAAGACGCCATAAATTCTCATGGTTTGTGAACGCGGCAAATTTTGCGCAAAGCAATCAATAAACGCCGATTACGATATATATATATATTTTTTTTTTACCACAAATCTGTAGAAGAATATATATCGGCCAAAACTGATGAATAAATTCGTTTTTTTAATTATATTTTTTTCTTGGATATGTATTTTAGCATAAAGTAAGGAATTTTTTTTTTTTTCGCAAAATTGACGTTCTTTTTTTTGTTTATAGCGGTGATCAGAAGTGACGCAGAGATGATAAAATACCACCAAAAGAAAGCTCGACAACCGTGCAATTGTCAGTTAAAGCACCGCTGTGCCGAATCGCAAAAAGTGCTCTGGTCCTGACATGGGAAATCCTTCTGGGGCTAAAGTGGTTAATTAATACATTTATAACAATAATAAATACATTTAACTAACTGTAAATATTTTTTATATATTTAAATTAGAGGTGCATCTCATAAAATTAGAATATCATCAAAAAGTTAATTTATCAGTAATTCAATTCTAAAAGTGAAACTCATATATTTTATATAGATTCATTACACACAGAGCAATATATTAAGCATTTCTTTCTGTTAATTTGATGATTATGGCTTACAGCTAGTGACACCCCAAAATTCAGTATCTCAGAAAATTAGAATATTACGTAAGACTAATATTTTTTTTTATTTTTAATACAGAAATGTTGGCTTAGTGAAAAGTATGTCCATGTACAGTACAGTATGCACTCAATACTTGGTTGGGCTCCTTTTGCATGAATTACTGCATCAATGCAGCATGGCATTGAGGCGATCAGCCTGTGGCACTGCTGAGGTGTTATTAGGTTGCTTTAATAGCGACCCCCAGCTCATCTGCATTGTTGGGTCTGGTGTCTCTCATTTTCCTCTTGACAATACCCCACAGATTCCCTATGGGATTTAGGTCAGGTGAGTTTGCTTGCCAATCAAGCCCAGTGATACCATGATCATTAAACCAGGTATTGGTACTTTTGGCAGTGTGGGTAGGTGGCAAGTGCTGCTGGAAAATGAAATCGGTATCACCATAAAGCTGGTCAGCAGAGGGAAGCATAAGTGCACTCTAGATTTTCCTGCTAGAGGGCTGCACTGACTTTGGACTTGATAAAACACAGTGGACCAACACCAGCAGATGACATTGTGACGAACGTGGGTATCAGATCACTGCCCTCCTCACTGACAGGTGACTGAGGACCCCCTTGATCTCACACCGCGCTTGTCACTAACGTAACAATACCACTCTCTAGGTGCCAGCAGCGTGAGAGCGATTGCTACTGTGCTAATTCAAGCAATTAACCCTTTCAGTACCACCACTTCTGGATGCCAGCCAGAAGATGCGGATTTTAGCAATACCACTTGTGATTTTAGAATAACCACCTGTAACACACACTGTCACCACAGTTCGTTATAGCTTGCATTAAGAGCTTTAGGGACAAGATTAACACTTTTCAGAATAAGGTTTAATAATGAAAAGGTCAAAATTGGTGCAGATATAATATTTACAGAACAATGTTGTTACAAAGCAATTAGAGACAAAATATACAGCAGCAAAGAGATAAGACAGAATGGAAGGGGAGAAAGTTACTTGCAGTTAAATGTCCGTGATTGATCAGAGATTCGTTGATGAGTCCACAGGTTCTCGGATGTTCGTTCTTTGATGGTAAGGTAAGAACTCTGCACTGCCCAGTCTATTCCCTTTTTCTCTGAAGGCCAAGGGATGGGGCCATATGCCCCCGACCACTGACATAGGTAAGGAGGGCCCGTGGCCTGTCCAGGGTGGACCGTGGAATAACCACCCTCCCTAATATGCAATTTGCAGTATAAAAATCATATCTCGGGATGGGATCACCATGCAGACCCAACATTAGGGAATTTGAGCTCAGCATGCACAGTGCATTAAAATAAACACAACAGACTTGTCACTTTCCATTACCTTGGGAAGAGGAGAAACTATCGGTGGGTTCCCGTATGATCAAATTCATCGACGTTTGGATTCATTTTATTCTGAATGAATTTCCGCATTCAAATTTATATTTTTTATTAAGATGTCACGTTCCTATCTAGAGTTATGAAATGTGGGTAAATTTCTACCTTAAGATTGACTAAAGGTCTCTGGGAAGGTCACAGCTGCCGGAGGTGGATTTATGGCCCTTCCTTATCTCAGGCATCCTGTGCACTGTATACTAGCTTATTATGAAATACTCACCTTGAAATGAAGATCCGACGGGCTGCTCGGTCCCCTCTAAGGGAGCGGGCATCTTCCCTCGGATCTTGCTTCTGGGTACGCGGCTCCGGCGCTGTAACTGGCTGGAGCTGCGAGACGTCACTCCCGCGCGTTTGTGCAGGTGCCCGTCTTTCCGGCAAGGTCTGGCGCTATGTGCCATGAGAGATCATGGCGCATGCACCGTGACATCGCAGCTGCTTGGAGTAGGAATATCTCCTAAACCTTACATGTTTAGGAGATATTAATTTTACCTACAGGTAAGCCTTATTATAGGCTTACCTGTAGGTAAAAATCCCTCTAAAGGGTAGACAACCGCTTTAAATATATTTTAACAAATACATTTATAATAAATACAACTATAATAATAAATTAATACATTTAATTAAATGTAAATATAATTTCCAATCTATTTCAATTAATTCTTTTTAAATAATGTTCTACCTAAACAAATATGTTGAGCAGTGCAGTTGGCAAAATGACCACAAGATGGTAGTAGTGAGCTATGTTTCACCATCCATACTCTATGGTTCCCAGCCATTCCTGCTAACGTTGAAGGAATGTGTGGAACGCAAACAGGAAGCGTTTTGAAACGCAGAAGACGGAAGTTGCTGGGTAACACTGGAACTGGATGCTGCTGGGCATTGTGGGCCGTGTAGTTGGTTGATAATTCTCCTCTAGTCATTTAAGAACCAAATAGGCTCCACTTCCCAGAATCCCTTTTCAGCTTTAGGACCAGGCAGTAGTAGAGGATCCTAGAGAGCTGCTGCAGATGGAGGCAGAAGAAGGGGGCTGAAGCTAGGAAGGAGCACTTGTGTGCTGATTTATTATTGCTCTAAGGAGGAGATGGCAGCTATGATTTGATTGGCGGAAACAAAAGGTAATCTCCGTTATTTAATGTATATGTGAGAAGACAGCATTGCGGCAAATTCCGACTCTCCTTGTTGTTGTCATTCCTCGGTGCTGCACTCCGTATTCATCCAGTCACTTCCCCCTCAGTCTGTCCTCAGAAGTAACATATCCTAGTTGTTAAGTGATGTTTTTTATCTTTTTAAAATTTCCCTTCTATACAGTGCTGTGAGAATATATAAAAAAAAGAGATTTCTCTGTACAGTGGCCCACGGATTGAACCAAGAATGGAGAAGGGAAGAAGTCACAAGAGGGATATGATCTTACAATTTACCCTGGAGATCATCTACCTGCTGACCGGAGAGGTGAGGAGGATTCTGGGAGGTCACATGACATCACTCTTATCTCTATTAATAAAACACAGACCTGACCGGAGAGGTGAGGAGGATTCTAGGAGGTCACATGACATCACTTTTATCTCTATTAACAAAACACAGACCTGACTGGAGAGGTGAGAAGGATTCTGGGTGGTCACGTGACATCCCTCTTTTCTCTATTAATAAAACACAGACCTGACCGGAGAGGTGAGGAAGATTCTGGGAGGTCACATGACATCACCCTTATTTCTATTAATAAAACAGACCTGACTGGAGAGGTGAGGAGGATTCTGGGAGGTCACACAACATCCCTCTTATTTCTATTAATAAAACACAGACCTGACCGGAGAGGTGAGGAAGATTCTGGGAGGTCACATGACATCACTCTTATCACTATTAATAAAACACAGACCCGACTGGAAAGGTGAGGATGATTCTGGGAGGTCACATGACATCAATTTTATCTCTATTAATAAAACACAGACCTAACCGGAGAGGTGAGGAGGATTCTGGGGTTCTAACTTGAGATTCCTATTGGTTTTCCAATACAGAGATTTCCTCTTCCGAAGTCAGGTGATCATATGACCATCACAGTGCCTCCATGTGACTCCCTAAAACTTGAGAGACACAATATGCAGAAGATCCTGGAAGTCACCAAGAAGATGATGGAGCTGCTGACAGGAGAGGTGAGCGGTGCTGGGAATTCTGGGACATTATCCAGTAACAGACAAGGGATGTGTCTGGATGGTGACTGTATCATTGTGTGTGTCAGGTTCCTATAAGGTGTCAGGATGTCACTGTCTATTTCTCCATGGAGGAGTGGGAGTATTTAGAAGGACACAAGGATCTCTACAAGGACGTCATGATGGAGGACCAGTCGCCCCTCACATCACCAGGTAAGAATAGTTTTCTTTTTTGTTTTTCCTTTGGGGTGGAAGGTGAGCTTTGATGAATGTTTAATGAGATTACTTTTATTTTAGGAAATCTTCACAATGAGGTTGCTGAAGAAGTTCATCTTGCTATTGTTAAGGAAGAACATCTATCATCTGAGGAACACCTGTCCATCTCCCCATCTACAGACTCCCCACCATATGCGTTTACTGTTATTAAGAAGGAGCCCCCCTCAACCGAAGATCTCCACCAACCTGATGTCTTCATACCCAGCCCTCATACCCAACCTTCATCTGTTCCTACGAAGGAGATCCCCCTCTCGGCTGACAAACATCCCCCATGCTTGGACAGCTTTCAGAGCCAGAAGGTTTCTACTGCCAGTGAAGAACCTTCCTCTGGATCTGGTCAACGCATAGCTGAGAATACTCTTTCCACCAAAACTCCCAATGACGATAAACCACACGGCTGCTGCGGTTGTGGGAAGAGCTTCGAGACCAACGCCGAGCTCATCAAACACCGTAAAATCCACACCGGGCAGAAGCCGTATTCCTGCTCGGAGTGCGGCAAATGTTTCCTCTACAACTCACAGCTCGTCACCCATCAACGCATTCACACGGGCGAGCGTCCGTTCCCCTGTTCCGTGTGCGGGAAGTCCTTCATCAAGAACGCCCACCTGGTCACACACCAAAGATCTCACACGGGCGAGAAACCTTTTAGCTGCCCCGAGTGTGGGAAATGCTTTGTCACCAACGCCGTCTTGCGGGCTCACCTCAGGGTCCACAGTGGCGACAAGCCCTTCTACTGCTCCGAGTGCGGAAAGTGTTTTGTCTCGAAGTCCCGTCTCACCAAACACAGGAAGTACCATAGCCGGGTGAAGCCGTTCTCCTGCTCCGAATGCGGGAAGGCCTTCCTGAAAAACTCCGACCTCACCCGGCACCTCAGGATCCACACGGGGGAAAGACCTTACTGTTGCTCCGATTGCGGGAAACGTTTCATCCAAAGGTCAAACCTTCTCTTACATGAGCGGACTCACACGGGACAGAGGCCTTATTCCTGCGGACAGTGTGGGAGAGGCTTCCACTGTAAGACCTCCCTAGTCAAACACCAGAGCAATCACACCGAGAAACAACTCTCTTCACCCAACACATCCCTTTCCTCTGGGGGAGCAGTGCCTGCAATAAGAAAAGAATAACGTTGCATGGGTGCTTTATTTGGGAAGTTACTGGTCCTGACTTAACAGGTTGCACTTAAAGCAGAGGTCCGCCTAATACTAAAAAAATTAAAAGTCAGCAGCTACACATACTGTAGCTGCTGACTTTTAATAATAGGACACTTACCTGTCCTGGAGTCCAGTGATGTCGGCACCCGCTGCCAATCTTCGGATTGGGGGTCGGGTGCAACCACGTCCATTGCAGGTAAGGGAACCAGGCACTGTAGCATTACAGCTTCAACCCTACTGCGCATGCGCAAGGCTCCGCTGTGCTCTGCTATTGGCCCGGCAGCCAGTAGCAGAGCGAGGATGGAGTAGCGAGCCAGGCTGCTGACGGATGCCGGCCCTAGCTCCCGGATGTGTGGAAAAGGACACCTGTCTAAAGACAGGTGTCCTCTTCCCCCTCCCCCCCAAAAGGTGCCAAATGTGACACCTGAGGGGGGGGGGGAATCCAACCAGAGAAAGTTTCACTTTTGGGTGGGCAAACAGTTTGGTAACATAAGAGGCTTCATACCATACTAGGAAGCCACACCCTGCTGTTCTGGACACTTCACCCTGTTGATGTCACTGACGCATTTCGCTTAATCATATAGCAAAAGAGGCCTCTTTAGAATACCCCAAGTGTGTTTGAAGGTTCCTTAAGCCGACCGCAATACATACAGTATATATATGTTGCGGTTTGCAAGTGGTTTACCCGGATTATGGCTAAAGCTATCAGTAATAACCCTGGTACAGGCGGTCCCCTAGTTACAAACATCCGACTTACGAACGACTCCTACTTACAAACGGAGGGAGACAACAGTAAGTGATAGGAAATCTACCCCTAGGAAGGGAAATTCACTCCTGGAAGAGTTATTATGGGAAAAAGGTGTCTCCACTAATGCTTTAGCACCAAGGTTTATTTCCACAACAACCCAACATTTTCAAAATTCAATTATAATTGGGACAGGAAGTGAGGTGAAATTTTCTGAATAGACAGCAAAACAAATATTACAGGGGTGTTAACCCTTCCCTATGCTATCCAAAAAGCTTAAGGCCTCATACACATGGGCGTTTTTTTAACCCCACTTTTTTGGGCATTTTTTGCTACTCTCCTTGTTATTCAATGGCTCTCTAAAAACGCTGAAGTTTTTGAGCAGTAGAGGGCATCGGCGTTAGCTGTTTCTAGAACATGGGACCAGCGCGTTCTGAGGCTGTATTGTTTTGGCGTTTTTTGACGCTAATCGGCAAAACCCTCACTAACGGCGTTAACCAGCGTTTTTTGACGCCAATGTTTTTAGATTGAAAAATAGCAGAGGGCTGATTTTATTTAAAAAAATGCCTATTAACGCCGACGCTCACTAACGCCGATGCAAAACGCCGAAAAAAACTCAGATTTTTCCAAAACGTCGGACTCTACGTTTTGCTTATTTTTTCTCAGACGTCCGTGTGTATGAGGCCTAGAAATATTTTTTTTGGCTGAAGCTAAACTTAAAAAATGTCCCTGTTCCGACTTACAAATTCAACTTAAGAACAAACCTACAGTCCCTATCTTGTTTGTAACCCAGGGACCGCTTGTATTGTGTTTTTTAGCTGGCCTTCTCTTGAAAGAGTTCCAAATGGCTCGTGAGCTGCTAGAACGCTTTCAGAAGCAGCAGGAGGGGCATGACACCCCGGTGTTTCTTGGCCTTACCCGTTCCGCTAGCTCACCCAAGAAACATTTGGGTGGTGCGGCTGTCTGGTCACAGAAACCAATCATCTTTGATCGCCTCTATGGCCTTGGAGGACCAGAGCAACGTCATGATGTCACTTCAGGTCCAGGATCGAATCAAAAGATCAAAATATTTGCTTTTAAGGCTCCAGTTATACTTGTTCAACTCTAAAGTCGGGCGACTTTTGGAGTGCAACTTTAATGCAACTTTGGATGGATGCGACTTGGATGTGATTTGTTGTTCCCCCTGCAAAGTCAGACCCACTGTTGCATGTAAAGCATTCAGGCACGATTTTCATGCAACTTTTGAGGGTTAACATTGAATTCTGTGGCCCTCAAATGCATGAAAGTCGAAGCAAAGTAGTGCATGAAACATGGGGTAGGACTTGTCAGGAAGACTTTGATGTCCAAAGTCGTATGAGAAGTCACACAAGTGTGAATGGGGTGTCATGCAGCTTGAGGGCCATAGGCTTCAATGTTGACCCTCAAAAGTTGCATGAAGGTCGTACCTGAATGTTTTACATGAAACAGTGGGTCCGACTTTGCGGAGGGACAAGTCACATCCAAGACCCACCCATCCAAAGTTGAACTCGCTCGACTTTGAAGTCACAAATGGAGCCTAAAGGTAAAGGAGAGATTTGGGGTATTTTTGACCCCAAATGTCTCCATAAAGAGGACCTGTCATTCTTATTTCTATTACAAGGGACGTTTGAATCCATTGTAATAGGAATAAAAGTGATCATAAAAAAATGAAAGGAACAGCGTGAATATAAAGAAATAAAATAAATAAGAAAAAACAGTAAACCGCCCCTATCCCTCCGCCCTCGCGCGCAGAAGCGAAGACATATGTAAGTCGCACCCACATAGGTAAACGGTGTTTGCACCACACATATGAGGTATTGCCACGAACAGTGAGAGCAATAATTCTAGCGCTAGATTTGCTTTGTAACGCTAAACTGATAACCTATAAAGGCGTTTAAAGTGTCGCCAATGGAGATTTCTAAGTAGCGTAATTTGTCGCCATTCCACGGCTCAAGGGAGGAACAAACCCAAGAGAAGTGTTGACCCACAGCTGGAGGAGCTATGAGACCACCTTGGGAGGAAGATTTTTAGATGTGTTTATTGAGGCTTCCGCTCCCTCATTGACTTAATCACATCTGCTGTTAACCACTTCAGCCCCGGAAGATTTACTCCCCTTCATGCCATTCAAGCCATTTTTTGCGATACGGCACTGCGTTGCTTTAACTGACAATTGCGCGGTCGTGCGACGTTGTACCTAAATAAAATTGATGCCCTTTTTTCCCCCACAAATAGAGCTTTTTTTGGTGGTATTTGATCACCTCTGGGGTTTTTATTTTTTGTGCTATAAACAAAAAAAGACCGAAAATTTTGGAAAGAAAACCCAATATTTTTTACTTTTTGATATAAAACATTTCCAATAAAAAATGTAAAAAATCTAATTTCTTCATCAATTTAGGGCAATATGTTTTCTGCTACCTACTTTTGGTAAAAAAAAAATCCCAAAAAGCGTATATTGATTGGTTTGCGCAAAAGTTATAGTGTCTACAAACTATGGGAAAAATGTATGGACTTTTTATTGTCTTTACTAGTGGCGATCACTGATTTTTAGCGGGACTGCGACACTGCAGTGGACACATCTGACACTAAGGGAACCTTCTTGGGGACCAATGACACCAATAGAGCGATCAGTGCTAAAAAAATGCACTGTCACTGTATCAATGACACTGGCAGGGAGGGGTTAACCTCAGGGGCGATCAAAGGGTTAAGTGTGCTCCTAGGGAGTGCTTACTAACTGGGTGGGGGATGGATTGACTGGAGGAAGAGAGAGACCTGTGTTCCTGATTAACAGAAACACAAGATCTCTCTCTTCCTCTCTGACAGAACGGCGATCTGGCAGACCGCCATTCTACCTCTCCTGTGAATGATGATTGCGGGCAGCCGGCAGCCATCACGGCCGCGGGACCCGCTGATTGGCTCCTGCTGTGTCCAATCACAGCAGGAGCGTGGCTCCGGCAGCGCAGAGCGATCCGAATAATCACATACAGGTACGTGATTTTGCACTTAAGGGCCGCCCTGCCGCAGTACATGTACATGGGACCGTCCTTAAGTGGTTAAACAAGAGTGCCTAACGCGTACCCATAACAGGCCCGGGACAAGGGGTGGGCAGAAGGGACAGCTGCCCTCTGCGCAGCATGTATTGTAGAGATGGGGGCGCCACAAGTTCTATACTATAAGGCTGACTGCCTCTGGACCAAAGCTGCTGGAGTCATGAGAACTTGATGGACATCTGTTGTTTTTCATCCTTATTAACCAGAAAAATATGGAGCAGCAAAGAAGTAAAACTTGTGATCTTGATAGAATTATGAAAAATAGAACAAGAAGAGGATAGCGCCTGGGACTTTATAGGTACCATAAAACATATCCTTCACAGGAGCCAATAGTTATAAAAATTTTATTTTTATTGAAATTTAAAAAAAAAAAAAAAACTCTTAATTCTGAGTGTATAATCAAAAATTGTATAAAAACAAGAAAGAAATATCAAGTATGGGAACATACTTCGCCTACTCATCCCCTTGAAATCCCCCATGACAGTTGGGTCCTATTATGCCATGAACTATACCCATCAAAGATTCAAATAATATCCTATCTCACAGTGGTTTTGGGGGGGGCCACTATACCGGCCAACATAAAACATATCAAAACAGCCTCATTAGGAGTATCACTGGAGAATATTAAAGATTTTCCAAGTAGGCAGCTGCTGGTATAGTCCGGCACTTGAACCCACAATCATGCCTTGGGGATTCCTCTTAACATGTTTCGCGTTCTTTAATGTACACGCTTCTTCAGAAGATTGGGGTATGTAGGACTAGTCTGTAATAGATACATAGTTAGGGTACCCGAAATTTTTGAAGAAAAACACATTCCTTGATACATTACATTTATCTTTAAACTTACTCCTATGATCCTTAAACAATGAACCAGGTGCCTTCAAGATCTACTCACTCATCAGCCTTGCGAATGTCCTAAAGGGGGTGTGGGGACGTATAGGATGCTCTCTGTAACAGATATTTCATCACCTTAATTAGTATATTAAAATGATATACCTCTTATGCTTAATCTACATTCAGCCCGTGCCTCCAGGAAACCAATAGGTCCCCGTCTACATAAAAGACGGAGTTGTAATAACAGCTTGGCCCACTAAATGGCCATCTTTTATTTTAAACAAAAAAAATAATAAAATCAGTTGAAAACTGGTCATGGATACCTGGGACTAGGAGTGTAGGGGCGGGTCCGCCTAATTATACAGCCTTTTCAGTTCATTCATTACGAAGAATATAGCTGGAAAATAGGTACCCTGGTGGCTGTACATATTACATGGTTTTCCACGGTTTCACACAATCCCCCAAACGACAACCCGGGTACTCCTATGGGTCTCCTTTTCTAAGTGATATAGGGACGTGGTACCTTAGGTATTGAAAATAGGTCCCTGGCAGCCATCCAGGTGGACTCTAACTAGTCCTTTCTAAACACTTGATAGAATTATGGCAGAGCTTTCTTTCTAGCTTAACCTGCCCATTCTTTTTTTACAAGATCATTGGGTACAGCTGCGGACATTTTACATTAGTCTGTAGAAGACTTTTCTAAAATGTACAAACACGATAGCTATATTTTTAATGTGATTTAGGTTAAAGCTGAAATGTAATGTATTCATCTAATACCACCCCCCATTAAAATTTTCAATCAAATCATTTTGTTTCCCAAAAATACCTCTTCACTGGGTCTGTCCATTGGTCTTTGTTTGGGGTTTGGTGGGAGGGACCAACAGCCTCCTGTAAATGTCACAGCATTATATAAAAGAACACATTCCTGACATTCCTTTAGATGTGTATGCTCCTCCCTGCCGCCCACTGGGTGCTTCAGACTTTAGTCATTCAATCTATTGATTAGTTGCTAGTGCATGCAGGTCTAAAAGGATGATAGAGATGTGTTCTTTTCTGTAAAGCTCGGGAACAAAATGAATGATGGCAAAGAAAACCAACAGCCAAACAACAGTACTTTGCCTCTAGCATTATATAAAAGAACACATTCCCAACATGCCTTTCAATATGCATGCTCCTCCCTGCTGCCCACTGGGTGATGCAGACTTTAGTCATCCAATCTGTTGCTTAGTTGCTTGAGCATGCAAGTCTAAAGGGATGCCAGGGATGTGTTCTTTTCTATAAAGCTTGGGAACAAAATGACTGATCGCAGAGAAACCCAGTAGCTGTAAGACGCAGCCCAACAACAGCGCTTTGCCTCTAGCATTATAAAAAAAGAACACATACCCAACATCCCATTAGATGTGCATGTTCCTGCCTTCTGGCCACTGGGTGCTGCAGACTGTAGCTGTGCAATGTGCTACCCAGTTGCTAAAGCATGCACTTATAGAGGGATGCGTTCCTTTCTAAAATGCTCAGGAATAAAAGGACCGATGGCAGAGAAAACCAATAGTTGTAAGAGGAAGCCCAACATCCCATTAGTCGTGCATACTCCTCCCTGCTGGTCACTGGGTGCTGCAGACTTTAGCTGTGCAATGTGCTGCTCAGTTGCTAGAACATGCACGTCTAAAGGAATGCCAGGGATGTGTTCCATCATAAAATGATTGATGGCAGAGAAAGCCAAAAGCTGTAAGATTATTATTTTTATTATCGCTATTAATATTTATCTTTATTATTATTTTCATCATCATTTTAATAATTATTAGTAGTATTGTTAGTTTTATTATTAATAATGATCATAAGTATTAGTAGTAGCAATAATAATATTTTTATTACTAATATTATTATTAATATTTTTGTTATTAATAAAATTAACAACAATATAAATACTACTACAAATATTTATTTATTATATAATCTATATATTATGATATATATGAAAATTAATATTGTTATTATTATTATTACACCTGCATTTAGCAAAACTGCCACTAGATGGCAGTGCTCCTCTACGGCATGAATCACGTCGTAGAACTACAAGCTTACATTTTTTTAGACTGACCACACGAGGGCGGAAATAGAGATCAAAGCTTGTCCGGAAGCGCGGCCCTCCTTTTGGAACGCAAATACCGGAAGTCCTTTGGAACGCACAGTGCAGCTGTCACCTCTCAGACACCCTCACAGGGGAGGATGGGCTCAGCAATGCTGCACCGTGGGTGTTGTAGTCTGTTTATTACCCTTCCCTGGGCTAAACTTCCAGTTCCCAGCATGCAGCTGGACCTGTAAGTGCAATAAGGGCTAGGCAGTAGTAGATGATGCCAGAGGACTGATGTTAGGATGGAAAAAACAAATGTCATTTGTAGTCTAGGGTGAGCTCACCATACCAGCAGGTTATGTATTCCATCATATATCTATTATATTCTGTATCGTATGTTTAGTATTTTATTACATTGTTAAATATTTATTAGATAGATTGTTAAAGTGTCTTCCTGCACGTGCGTGCCGTGGATGTCAGCAATTTCCAGGAACAGTCTGTTGCTGGCTGGGTCTGGCCTAGATCATACCAAATTATAATTTTGGCGATCAAAAGGTATCTGTGTTTATTTATAAATATGGCATAACTCCCCACCCCTGTCCCTGCCATATCAACCATTCCCCCCCCCCCCCGCTCCCCAGGAACAGGAAACCATCATGTGGGTTAATTTATTTCCACCGCTCTTGCCAAATTCCCAGACCAGGACTGCCAAGGGCTATGTAATGCATGGACTGAAGTTTGTATCTTTTTTTTTTATATATGTTTAGTAGAACCAAAATTTTGGAGTCTTCTATAGGTAGAGAGAATTTCTGAGACAGCAATGAAGGAGGACCGGGGTCACATGACTGAAAAGATATTGGACCTCACCCTGGAGATCATCTACCTGTTGACCGGAGAGGTGAGGAGGATTCTGGGAAGTCACATGACATCACTCTTATCTCTATTAATAAAACACAGACCAGACTGGAGAGATGAGGAGGATTCTGGGAGGTCACATGACATCACTCTTATCTCTATTAATAAAACAGACCAGACCGGAGAGGTGAGGAGGATTCTGGGAGGTCACATGACATCACTCTTATCTCTATTAATAAAACACAGATCTGACCGGAGAGGTGAGGATTCGGGGGGGTCACATGACATCACTCTTGTCTCTATTAATAAAACACAGACCTGACCGGAGGGGTGAGGGGGATTCTGGGAGGTCACATGACATCACTCTTATCTCTATTAATAAAACCCAGACCGGAGAGGTGAGGAGGATTCTGGGAGGACACATGACATCACTCTTATCTCTATTAATAAAATACAGACCTGACGGAGAGGTGAGGAGGATTCTGGGAGGTCACATGACATCACTCTTATCTCTATTAATAAAATATAGATCTGGCCGGAGAGGTGAGGAGGATTCTGGGAAGTCACATGACATCACTCTTATCTCTATTAATAAAACACAGACCAGACTAGAGAGATGAGGAGGATTCTGGGAGGTCACATGACACCACTCTTATCTCTATTAATTAAACACAGACCGGGGAGGAGAGGAGGATTCTGGGAGGTCACATGACATCACTCTTGCTGTTCCAATAGACATTGAACAAGTCTGGAGACCATATAACAATCACAGTGCCTCTAAGTCACTTCCTGATACCCGAGAGAAAGAATAAGGAGAAAATTCTAGAAGTCACACAGAAGATCACTGATCTGCTGACAGGAGAGGTGAGCGGTGCTGGGAATTCTGGGACATTATCCAGTAACAGACAAGGGATGAGTCTGGATGGTGACTGTATCATTGTGTGTGTCAGGTTCCTATAAGGTGTCAGGATGTCACTGTCTATTTCTCCATGGAGGAGTGGGAGTATATAGAAGGACACAAGGATCTCTACAAGGACGTCATGATCAAGGACCTGCCACCTTTCACATCACCTGGTAAGAGGAGACTATCTTCTATTGCTAGAAAGGTAACAGTTGACTTTGTCCTATAACCATTTTACTAACCCCAAGTTGCATAACATACATGACCAAGGCATCCCTTGAACCCTTTGGTGCTTCTTCT
>BLSH010237663.1:1152831-1185752 GCA_018402905.1 Glandirana rugosa
TAGTCTACTACCCCCTAGATCCACCGGAGGAGTGGGAGTATTTAGAAGGACACAAGGATCTCTACAAGGACGTCATGATGGAGAATCAGCCGCCCCTCACATCACTGGGTAAGAGGAGACTTTATTGTAAAGGAGAAAGCAGTATGGAGGGTCCACCTAGATCCCCCATCATCTGATAAACACATAGAAACACTGTATTCAGTCAGTGTGTGTGCTTCCTACAGATGGATCCAGTAATGGGAACCCACCAGAGAGATGTCCCTGTCCTCTGTATTCCCGGGATTCCACACAGGAAGATCACACCATCCCTCACCATCATCAGGTAGATGGGGCTAATTGTCCCATTATTGTATCTCACCTCTCTGGACATTACAGAAAGTTTAATGCTTTGTGTTATCCAGAATGGAGCCTTGCTTAATATTAAAGTTGAAGTTAAAGAAGAGGAAGAGCCGTATGTGTGTAGTGATGAGCTGTGGAAGGAGGAGAAAATTCCTCCAGAGATCAACACAGGTGAGGAATAAACCCTATTCGTACATTACATCTTACACATACCAAATACTGTATATTGCCACATTTTCATGTCACAGGTATAGCTGCCCAAGTGCCATCAGGTGGGTTGCAGTGCACTGCTGAAAAATGCAGCCATTTTTGTAAAACACTCCGGAGCTCACATGAAGTCACTTTGATATTTAGTTCCTGCCCATGCTATAGATGAAAGACAGCTACAGAACGTCTCTCCAGTTCTGGGAGGATGTCCATGGACGTCCTGCCATGTATGCGCCTACCGCATGCCCCCCTTGGGTGCACTCTGTGACCACTGTGTCCTTTGGAAACAGCTGATCACAGATCGTAGTAAAGGGACAATCACAGCAGCCCTTTACTATTTGATCAGCTGTGTTCAATCACAGTTGGTCACATGTAAACAGACTTGTCGGCTACCGACATTCCTTTCCTCACATGCTGTCTCTGTGTGAGGAAAGGAGAGACGATAACTGGCAAGTCTGACAGGGCACAGTGAGTACACTGTTTACACTGATAATCAAGCCAGCCCCATCAGTGCAGCTTATCAGTGCCGCCTCATCACTGCAGCCTCATTAGTGCCACCTCATCAGTGCCACCTCATTAGTGTACATAGCAAAGCCAGGTCAGTAACTAGGTTAGCAGGTTTTCAGGAACTCAGAACATAGAATCATGGCATCAGAGCTGAAGAAAATCCTGCATGGAGGCTAGGCGGACCTCAGGTTTAAATAGGCCACTGGGCGTCAGAATCTGCGGGTGCGGCCCAGAGGCCTGTGTGCACTGCAAAAGGTTCCTGACAGCCAAGCTTAGCAATAGAGCATTGTGAATGTCTACTCCAGTTGTATTGAATCGCATCGCACTGAATCACACAGGAACTTGCTCCCAACTTTACATCCCAGTCCCACCATCACAGTAGTATCCTCTGCCCCCTGCGTTAGTGTTTTTTGCCTCCACCCCCCCCCCCCACACACACACAGTAGTGTCCCCCCCCCCCCACACACACACAGTAGTGTCCCTTCTTCTCAGTGTCCTCTGCTCCTTCATGTCACCCCCCACAGCAGTATCCTCTGCCCCTTTTACTCCCTTACCTTACACACATCAGAGCGGGAGGCGGGACAGTTCAGTATGGAGGGTGGAATCCGGAGCTGCCTGAGTTAACGTTTCATATTAACAAGCTGGTGATTGGTTGCTAGGACCACTCTGCATCCTAGCAACCAAACACCAGCTTGTTAATATGACAAGTTACCTCGGGCAGCTCCTGATTCTGCCCTCCATCCAGAACTGTCCTGCCTCCCACTCTTCTGTGAGGAAGACAGAGGCAACAGAGGGTGGGGGAAGAACCGGCTCCTAAATGACAGGCGCCCCTGATGGGACAGTGGCTTGGTCTGGATCCTTACCGCGTTCGGCTATTTATTGGTCTACACTGTTGACCTTCCTAGTATCAATAAAGTTCAGTAAAAATAAAAATATGGAAGTGTACACATTAATGTAGAATTATTTTTATATCCAGCAGATGGACAGAGCAGCCGTTCACTTCTGCGGTGCAAAATAGAAGATATCATTGAGACATCTGTGGGAGATGATACCACCACTTCTTATCTTGATCCAGATCTTCAAGTTGCCAATCTACCCTCTGGTCCCTCCACACAAAGGAGGCATCTTCCTACCCAGTCAGTAATTATTACCCATAATACACCTGACTCAAGGGGTGAAGTGTGCCTCAATTCAGATGACTCTTGTCCTCAGATTTCAAGCCTTAGTTTAGGTGAGACCTCCAGCCCGGATTGGAGGCCTCCTCACTGCTTCGAGTGTGGGAAAAGTTTCCCGAACCAAGCTTTTCTTTTAGCCCATCGCAGGTCTCACACTGGCGAGAAACCGTACGTGTGTTCCTACTGTGGGAAGGGCTTTGCACACAAGTCGGACTGTAACAAACACCAACGCATCCACACGGGGGAGAAGCCATACTCCTGCTCGGAGTGTGGGAAGAGCTTCACCCAGAAGTCCAACCACATGCGGCATCAGAAGGTCCACCTGGCGGAGAAGCCTTATTCCTGCTCACACTGCGGCAAGGGCTTCTCTCAGAAGTCCAACTTCCAGAGGCACGTCCAGAGTCACTCGGAGGAGAAGAGCTATTCCTGCCGGGAGTGCGGAAAGCATTTCACCCTGAAGGCTCATCTCCTTCAGCACCAGACCGTCCACAGCGGACAGAAGCCATATTGCTGTACTGAATGCGGGAAGTACTTCGCTCACCAGTCCAGTTTTTACCGGCATCACAAGAACCACACAGGGGACAAACCTTATTCCTGCCGAGAGTGTGGAGACCGATTCACCCAGAGCTCCAGCTTGGCCAGACATCAGCGGCGCCACCTACAGTTACTCCACTGAAAGAGCAGAACCTCCATTTCTGTGGATGAACGTAACTTTATCCAATGTGTAAATTATTATACAGGATTTACATAGCGCCAACAGTATGCACAGCGCTTTACAACATGAATCCCAATAAATATCAATTTTTTTTTACTGATCTCATCTCTTCACTCTTATATTAGTCTATATCTTTTGAAATATGATTATGCACTCACATAGCTGAACATTGAATCACATCATTCTCTGCACAGAAAGAGCTTACTCACTCTAATGTCCACCACAGGCACACGCTATTAATATATATGTATATAGGTCTGACATATTCTTCAGTTTTGTACACAGAGCACTCCACCAGGAGTCTCTTCACCAGGTGGTGAGGTACCCATTATGAGGGTTTCCCACCCTCCCCATGCTGAGTTCCTGGGATTGTACACTCGCTGTTTCCATTATGAGGGGTTCCCACCATCCCTGCGCTGAGTTCCTGGGTCTGTACACCTGCTGTGCCCATTATGAGGGGTCTCCACCATCCCTGCACTGAGTTCCCAGCTCTGTACACCTGCGGTGCCCATTATGGGGGTTCCCACCATCCCTGTACTGAGTTCCCAGGTCTCTACACCTGCTGTGCCCATTATGAGGGGTTTCCTGCCATCCCTGAGCTGAGTTCCCGGGTCTGTAAACCTGCTGTGCCCATTATGAGGGGTTTCTCACCATCCCTGTGCTGAGTTCCTGGGTCTGTACACCTACTGTGCCCATTATGAGGGGTTCCCGCCATCTATGAGGTGAGTTCCCAGGTCTGTACACCTACTGTGCCCATTATGATGGGTTCCCACCATCTCTGTGCTGAGTTTCCGGGTCTGTACACCTGCTGTGCCCATTATGATGGGTCCCACCATCCATGTACTGAGTTCCCGGGTCTGTACACCTACTGTGCCCATTATGAGAGGTTCCCATCATCCCTCAGGTGAGTTCCCAGGTCTGTACACCTGCTGTGCCCATTATGAGGGGTTCCCACCATCTCTGTGCTGAGTTCCCGGGTCTGTACACCTGCTGGGCCCATTATGACGGGTCCCACCATGCATGTACTGAGTTCCCAGGTCTGTACACCTGCTGTGTCCATTATGAGGGGTCCCACCATCCATTTACCAAATTCCCGGGTCTGTACACCTGCTGTGCCCATTATGAGGGGTCCCACCATCCATGTACTGAGTTCCTGGGTCTGTACACCTATTGTGCCCATTATGACAGGTCCCACCATCCATTTACTGAGTTCCTGGGTCTGTACACCTGCTGTGCCCATTATGAGGGGTCCCACCATCTATTTACTGAGTTCCCAGGTCTGTACACCTGCTGTGCCCATCATGAGGGGTCCCACCATCCATGCACTGAGTTCCCGGGTCTGTGCACCTGCTGTGCCCATTATGAGGGGTTCCCTCCATCCCTGGTGTGAGTTTCCAGGTCTGTACACCTGCTGTGCCCATTATGAGGGGTTCCCGCCATCCCTGAGCTGAGTTCCCGGCACTGTACACCTGCTGTGCCCATTATGATGGGTCCCACCATCCATGTACTGAATTCCCGGGTCTGTACACCTGCTGTGCCCATTATGATGGGTCCCACCATCCATGTACTGAGTTCCCGGGTCTGTACACCTACTGTGCCCATTATGACAGGTCCCACCCTCCATTTACTGAGTTTCCGGGTCTGTACAGCTGCTGTGCCCATTATGACGGGTCCCACCATCCATTTATTGAGTTCCTGTGTCTGTACAGCTGCTGTGCCCATTATGACGGGTCCCACCATCCATTTACTGAGTTCCCGGGTCTGTACACCTGCTGTGCCCATTATGAGAGGTTCCCACCATCCTGTGCTGAGGTCCCAGGTCTGTACACCTGCTGTGCCCATTATGATGGGTCACACCCCCATTATAAGTTTGGTGTGCATGCTCTCCCATACCTGGAAGTACAGAAGGATTTCTAAAGATCAGCAACTGCAACAGGATTCGACACAGCAGTGAAATGGCAGTAAAGGTAAGTCCAGTCACCCCACGGGGTTCACCCTGCAAAGTAGGGCATGCTTGAGGTTTTATTACAAAGACAGGTTTGTAAAAATAAAACATTAAAAATGAGAAATTAAGAAACAATGATGAATATATCCCAATTATTGTGCATTCCCTCAGTGGAGCCAGTGACCATACATAAAATATATAATGATATATTGAGAATATAATGAGAATTCTCTCTGGGCACACTCTGGGAAACAAATACCTACACTTTATACAGGCGGAACCACACAGCTTTGGTGCCGGGGAAGGACTTATCACACACCATGCGCTCGGTGAAACGCAATCCACGGAAGCGGCTTGGAACGCATAAATCGAAAGTGCTTCCGGACTTCCTCTCCCGGGCTAAGTGGAGAGAAAGGAATCGAGCTGACTGTATTTACCGGGGCAGGGTGAACCCGAGAGGATAACAGGGACTTGGGGAAGTCTACACAAGTTCTTGGCTCAGGTAATTGCAGAATAGGGTGACTGGGGCAGTCTGTAAAAGTCATATGCCCTTTTAATCCGGCTGCTGTACTAATTCCTCGCCACTAGATGTCACTGTGCGGCAAATTCCTATTGAAATGCAAGCGTCCTTGTTTACAACAGGTAAATTTGGGATGCGCATTAATATTTTATTAGCAGCAGGTGTCGCTGTTACAGCTGCAAAGCTACAGAAATCTGCCACAGTAAAAAAAACATAAAATAAATGATAAAAATAAAATAATATAATAAAAATTAATAATAATTAATAAAAATAGTAAAACATAAAATAAATGATAAAAATAAAACAATGTAATAAAATATTAAAATAGTAAAACAAAATAAAATATTATAATAAAATAATCATAATAATATTAAATTAATAATAATAGTAAAAAGATAAATAGTACCATTTCCTGGCCACTAGATGGCAGAGTTGTTCCGATCTCTGTTTGCTGTCCATAAGGCGTAATTTTAGAGGGCCTGCCAGGATGATGGATAATATTAATATCTGTGATTTTTGTTAATTAATAATTTTTCAGCCTGTGGAAACCCAGACACAGCATGAGCTGAGGATCTGCAGAGTTCAGACCCTTTAGAGTAGAGTGTGGAGGAGTCTGGAAAAATTGATTCCACCAGTGATGGAGAGGGTGCGCCGTCACATGACACAAAGGATACTGGACCTCACCCTGGAGATCATCTACCTCCTGACCGGAGAGGTGAGGAGGATTCTGGGAGGTCACATGACATCACTCTAATCTCTATTAATAAAACACAGACCTGACCGGAGAGGTGAAGAGGATTCTGGGAGGTCACATGACATCATTGTTGCACTTTCAATGCAGAGCTTTCCTCCGGTGAAGTCTGATGACCATTTAGCCATTACAGTGCCTTCACCTCATTTGCTGAATCCCAAGAAAAACAATGACAAGAAAAACCTAGAAGTCACCCAGAAGATCACTGACCTGCTGACAGGAGAGGTGAGCGGTGCGGGGAATTCTGGGACATTATCCAGTAACAGACAAGGGATGTGTCTGGATGGTGACTGTATCATTGTGTGTGTCAGGTTCCTATAAGGTGTCAGGATGTCGCTGTCTATTTCTCCATGGAGGAGTGGGAGTATTTAGAAGGACACAAGGATCTCTACAAGGACGTCATGATGGAGGATCAGCCGCCCCTCACATCACCGGGTAAGAGGAGACTTTATTGTAAAAGAGAGGGACCCCCTAGATCCCCCATCATCTGATAAACACATAGAAACAATGTATTCAGTCAGTGTGCGTGTTTCCTACAGATGGATCCAGTAATGGGAACCCACCAGAGAGATGTCCCCATCCTCTGTATTCCCGGGATTCCACACAGGAACATCAGGAGGTCTCTCAAGACAGTCAAGTAGGTTGTAGCATTTATTTTCATATTTTGATCTGTATAGAAGCATACTGGTTAAAGTAATGGGATATACTGGCTTGGTCAACTCTTCTATATTTGTTGTTTTAGAGTGACAATCTCATTACTGTCAAGACTGAAATGAAAGCAGAGGAAGCAGAGGAGAAGTATGTGAAGGATGATAAACCGTATAAGGTGGAGGAAGCTTCTCTAGAGATCACCACAGGTGAGGAATAAATACTAAAATGTGTCCTCCTATCCCCTCTCTCCTGTCCACTCCTCTCTTATGTATCCTCTTTTTTTTGTCACTCTCCCCCTTCATTCCACTCTCTTCAGTTTTACTCTCAACTTTATTCTCCATTCACTCCTTTCCTCTTCTCTCCTTTCCTCCTCTCTCCCCCACTCACTCCTCTCTCTCTCTTGTCCTCCTGCCACCTCTCTCCTTTTCTCTCACCCACTCCTCTTCTCCTCCTGCCACATCTCCACTTCTCTTCTCCTTCCTCGCTTCTCGACACTCTGTACTCCTCCTCCTCTTCTGATTTTCTCCTTTCTCTCCCTTCTCTCTTCGACCCCTGCCACCACTCTTTCCTCTGCTTTCCACTCATTCCTATCTTAATTGTTTCTTTCTCTCTTCCCTGTATTTTTCTCCTCCCTCTCTCCTGTCTTCTCCACTCACTCCTCTCTGTCTTGTTTATCCTGCCACCTCTCCCCTTCTCTACTCTCTCTTCTCCTCCCTCACTTCTTGACACTCAACACTCTACTCCTCCTCTTCTGATTTTCTCCTTTCTTCTATCTTCCCTGTATTCTCTTCTTCCTCTTTCCTCTCTTTTCCACCCACTCCTCTCTCTATTGTCCTCTTCCCATCAATCTCTTTCCTCCGCTGACTCCTCTTCTGATTCTGTCCTCTCTTCCTGCCAACTCCACTTTTCTCACTTCTCGACACTCCACTCTACTCATCCTCCTCTTCTTCAGATTTTCTCCTCTCTCACCCTTCTCTCTTCTCCTTCTGTCACCACTCTTCTTTCTACTATTTCCTCTCCTAATTTACTCCTCTCCTCCTGCCACCTCTCCTCTTCTCTCCTCCTTTCCCCTCTTTCCTCCTGCCTCTCTCCTCTCTTCTTCACTCATTCTTCTTTCTTTCTTGTGCTCCTGCCACCCTTCTCTCCTTTTCTCTCCGCTTATTCCTCTTTTCATTCTGTCCTCTCCTTTTGCCACCTCTCAATTTCTCTCCGCCCTCTGTCCTTGCTACTCCCCTTCACTCCACTCCTTTCCTCTTTCTCTTCCTGTTTTTCTACTCTTTCTCCCTTCTCTCTTGTCCTCCCGCCTCTCCTCTGTCCTCTTCTTTCCACTCACCCCTTTCCTAATTCTCTCCTCTCCTACTGCCACCTCTCCTCTCTCTTTCATCTTCTGTCCTCCCTCTGTCCTCTCTTCTCCACTCAGTCCTCTCTTCTTCTCTTCTCTTCTCTTCTCTTCTCTTCTCTTCTCTTCTCTTCTCTTCTCTTCTCTCCTCTCCTCTCCTCTCCTCTCCTCCCCTCCCCTCCCCTCCCCTCTCCTCTCCTCTCCTCCTCTCCTCTCCTCTTCCCTTCCATCCACCTCTCCACTTTTCTCATCTCCTGCTGTCGTCTGCCATCTTTCTCCCTTCCTTTCCTCTCACTCCTTCCTCTCTTGTCTTCCTCCCACCTCTCCATTTCTCTCCTCCCTAGCTCCCTAGCTCCTCATCACTTCACTCCACTCTTTCTCTTCTGATTTTCTACTTTCTTCTCCTCCCGCCACCCCTCTCTCCTCTCCTCTCGTCTCCTCGACTCGATACATCTATTTTTTTTGCAGAAAACATTAATTTGTAAGGTGATTACTGAAGACTCTATTACTTTTTTCTGTTTAAAAAATGTCAGTGTCCCTGTCTGGCTCTTTTAAAGCTGTACCTATGTTTCCACAAATAAAATATTGGAGAGGAGCTTTGACAGGGAGTGCTGCTGTCTGGTACTTACCTGAATGTGTCCTTTGTCCTTGGCAGGGGAGGTGAAGACTGGCGTCTCCTCTGCGAGGAGTCCAACTTCAGTTTTGGAGTCACGAGCAGGAAGTTGTGAAATGAGGCAGCAAAATTACATTTCACAAAGTCCTCACCCAGGACCCCCAAATGTCGTACCGTCACCGGCTCCCTGCTCACCTCTAAGGAATGTTCCCAATCCTCCTTATACCGTCACCCACAATTCCTCTCACCGATGCAATGAGATGTTCCTGTGCACCAAATGTGGAGACTTCTTCGCCTCCTTCTTCAAACACAAGAGCACTCACAAATTTCTGTGCGCCGACAGCGGCAAACCGTTTACCTACAAGTCCGGCCTTGATGAGCACCGCAAAATGCAAAGTGGCGAAAAGCCATTCTCCTGCTCAGAGTGCGGCAAATCATTCACTCACAAGTCTGACATTGTGCGCCATTGGCGCGTCCACTCCGGCAAGAAGCCGCTTTCCTGCTCGGAGTGTGGGAGAAGCTTTGCGCAGAAGTCATGTCTGATTCGCCATCGGCATATCCACATGGGGGAGAAGCCCTTTTCCTGTGCGGAGTGCGGCAAATGTTTCTCACACAGGCAGCACTTGGCGATCCATGGCAGGAGCCACTCGGAGGAGAGGCCATTTTCCTACGGCAAGTGCGGGAGGAGCTTCAAGCAGAGGGCATACTTGGTGAAGTGGTGATACTTGGTAAAGCACAGAAGCTCACGCTAGTTAAACATCAGGTCATACACACGGGTCAGACGCCGTTCTCCTGTGTGGACTGCGGCAAGAGCTTCACCCCCAAGTCAGACCTCTACAGGCACGAGAAGCGGCACCGAGGGGAAAAACCTTTCTCGTGCCCAGAGTGCGGACGCTCGTTTGCTCACAAATCTGATCTGAAGCGACATGAGGTTATTCATACGGGGGAGCGGCCTTATTCATGTTCAGAGTGTGGGAAAAGTTACACTCGCAAAGCCAACCTGGTCCATCACCAGGGAATCCACGGCATGGAGAGGAATCCTCCACCTCCTGAGAATGGAGAGATCCTCACACAGGAACACCAGGGACCTAAAGTGGACCGGTCACAACTCCACCTGTGCTAGGATTCAATAATTCAGCCCAAACGAAGAAATATTAGAAAAGGGGGGTTAAGTTCAGGAGGTGATTGTCTCCTCCTGGAGCCCTCTCTATTATTTTTACAATTTATTGTTTCATTGAGCGCCGGTAGTATAGCTATTACTTTATATCCAGTGCTCCAACACCCCAGCTATGGGTGCCCTATGCAGCAGCTGTAGCATCCTTCGCAGCTGTACTGCCCGCTCCTCCTCTTCCTTGCCCAGTCCCAGAATGCTTTGCAAAATCCAAAGCTTTCTGTGAATGGGCAGGGGAGAGCATGGGCAGGCAGAGCAGCTGCTGTGTAGCAGTGCTGTATTTCTCCTTCTGGAGTGCCTGAGTATAACAAAAGCTATACTATTAGCAGTCAATGAACCAGTAAATTGTAAGCATAGAGAGACCCAGGAGGTGGCATACACCTCCTTACATGTAACTCCTGGTGTGCTAGCATTTCTTTAAGTTACACTAACAGGTCTATTATAAAACATTTGTTGCACAAATGTCATTAGCATTCTTGCAAGCTGAACTAAATATGACTGTCATTTTTCTAAACGATTAGGAGGAGCAGAGGGGGCTGACATCTTCCCTCAGGGGGATCCTTCCAGGTTTGTGGCTCAGGCGCTGTGAGTGGCCAGAGCCGCGAGACGTCACTCCCGCGCATGTGCATGGCAGCCCTTCTTTCCAGCAAAGTTTCCGGCAAGTTACAAAAATTAGATTTTAGGGTACACAACTGATTTAGTTTTTGTATCATCAGCTCTATCCAGTGGCCAACATGCAATATAGTTTTCCCATTGAGGTATTTCAGAAAACTATGCTGCATTTTTGCCACTAGATGGAGCTAACAATATTGGCATTAATGTTTTACGGTGACATTTCGTCCAGCTTGCACCAATCCTTTTGACGTGTGCAACAAATGTTTTATTATTAGAGTCCTTAGATTGCCAAGGCATGTTGAATTTGGTTGTTTGAATGAGAGAAACATTAGAGCATGGACATTTATATATATATTTTTTTGCAGCATTTTAATGTATATGTGTGAGAGGCAACATACGGACTGCCGTCACCCACACCATCCTGTCAGAAGTTGTTATAAACTATACAGTGTAATTGGTTTCAATGGGTTGGGGCACTTTGCACATCCTTAAATGGACCAAAATGAAATAGAAATAAATCTGCGCATGAGCATAGCCTATTTTTTTATCCAATAATTCCGTCAGGAACATCAGCAGCTAGGCACAATGTCCAGATACAGAACAAAGAAACCATAGCTCTCAACTATCCCTGATTTCAAGGGACTGTCCCTGATTTTGGGCAATGTCCCTCTGTCCCTCTTTCCTCCTCATTTGTCCCTCATTTTGGTCTGATCTATATAGTTGTATATAAAATGCACTTTTTAGCTATCAAAAAGTGTTTCCCAGTGGTAAACCTTTCATTTCATTTCTAAATTGCCGCATTTGTAAGTTCCAAAAGCCAATATAAAGAAATAGTAGTGGTAAAAAAAGCACTTGTGGGTTTAACCAATTTTTTTTTTTGTACAATTCTCCTTTAAGAGGGCGTGGCAAGGGGTGATTCCTATGCCTGTATACTTTTGCTGATAGGTGTCCCTCATTCCCATCTCAAAAAGTTGGGAGGTATGCAGGTGTTTTTTAGCGCTGCATGATTAATGTTATATACAGCCTTAAAAAGGGGTTGTAAAGTCTCAAGGTTTTTCACCTTCTGTGAAAAACCTTCTGTGCTGCAGCTGCCCCCAGAGCGCCCCTTTTTCTTACCTGAGCCAATTCGTTCCAGCGCCGTGCACAAGCCCAGCAACTCCAGCCGCTGTGGAATGGCCCTTCCTTTGCCATTGGCTCCCACTGCTGTCAATCAAATCCAATGACACGGGAGCCGGGGGCGGGGCTGAGTCCTGCTGTCTGTGTCAATGGACGCAGCAGCAGGACTTGGGAGCGCGCCCGCACAGATGCCCCCATGGAAAGCGTCTCTCCGTGGGGGCACCCGATGAAGAGGAGGAGCCAGGAGCGCCGCCGGGGCACCCTATAAGAGGAAGATCGGGGCCGTCAGACCATTACATGTTATGTTGTCTGATATCAGTCAGCAGCATTAGAGCAGTACTACTTTTTTGTGTACGAAAGAAAGGGGTAGCCCCTGAAAGTCGCACATCTAAGATGTCCTAGAGAGGTGAATAGAGTGGCAACCTCAGCCTGGACTCCAACCAGGCTACGCCCCCAACATGTTTCACCCCCCCCCCCAAGCATTGTTTGTCTACACACTCCAAACAGGGATCCCATTGCAGCCCCGCCATGGCTGCATTTAACAACTGCAGCCGGAACCCTGAAACACACCACACCAGCCCCATCTCCCCCTCAAGTCATGCCATGTCTGGGCAAAAATTCTCTGAAGCATCCTAAGAGGCAGCTAGACCCAAAAAGACTTTTCATCCAGGGAAGCTGCCATCTTGGCCTCTGTTTGATCTTCAGTTGCCATGATGCTGCACATGTGATCAGTTATGACACCAGCCATTGGATGGTGTGAAAGTTTGGTCGAGAGCACAACCAATGTGACAGTTAGCAATCCCGGTGTAATAAAATTTCGCTGGACCGATCGTGTCACTTCTGGTGAGGGCTCCTCATCACGATCAGCATCCAGGTTTTATTACACCGGCATGTGCTGAATGACCGCAGCAGTTGCTGTAGTAGCAGTGACTACTACTGTTACTCTTATTCTCTGCATCCACATCGGTCCCACTGGTATGGGATATGTATACTTCCATTGCTGGGCCAATGCAATAAAAGCCATACCTGAAGATCAGATTTTAACATTGGAGAGTGAGGATACTATGTCTGGTTCCCATAACTAAAGGTTTGATTATCTGGAAATTTCCAGGCTGCTTTTCAGTTGCAAACATAGTGAAACATTCCAGGTGCCGCACATCCAACAAAACCCAGCGGAATCAGTAGTAAAAGTAGCCTCAGTCCAGACTCCATCCAGGCCACGTCACTGACGCATTTCACCTCACAAACGGGGCTTAGTCATGGAGATTGGGCGTGGGTGGGGTGAAACGCATTGGGGTGTGTGGCCTGGATGGAGTCTGGGCTGAGGCTGCTTTTACTACTAATACCACTGGGTTTTGTTGGATGTGCAGCACCTGGAACATTTACCTTCCCTATGCTTGTACCTATTGGGCTGAGACCAGCTCTTTCCTAGCCTGCCCTCCTGGTGGGTGTTAACAGACTTGGAAAAATAGGAGCCTGGAGCAGCACCCTGTATCTTTGGTGTGCCTTTCTGTTGCATCACACCATTAAGTAGAACTATGTGGCATTACTGCTATTACTTCCTATCTTGTGTTCTGCAGTGTAAATTCCCATACTTTTTTCCATTCCTCTTTCATCATGTTAAAGTAGAACTAGAGACAAAACTTTTTTTTCTTCATTTTAGATAGAGCAAGGGAGGGTTATAACCCTGGTCAATTTTTTTTATTTTTTTTTGCCATCTGTGTCCCATTGCAGAGATTTCCCTTCACTTCCTGTCCCATAGCAAAACAGAAAGTGAGAGGAAATCTCTGTAAATTAAGGGAATTCCTTGGGGACCCCCAGAACTAGTGTCCCCATTGGAAGATTTCTCCTATATTACTTTTCTGGGGACAACCCAAAATGTAGGATTTTTTTTTACTTTCACTTTCAATGACAATGGTAAAGAGGACAAATAGAGAGGGTGACTCTCCCCATTGGGAGCACAGACCGCAATAAAAATTGACAGGTGTTCTAATGCCCCTCTACTCTATCCAAAATGTAAAAAAAATGTTTTGCCTTTAGTTTTTTTTCCAAATATTTCTTTTAACTAGAAAGTTTTACTTTAGTGCTGAAAACTCAATGAAAAAACTTTGCAAAAGAAAAAATTAACATGTAGAAAAGGTTTTTCATACTTTACTTATTAAATACATGTATACCTTTAATAATAATAATAATAATAATATTAATGTAGCACCCTGGTCATAAACAGGGCTGCTAACAAATTTAGTTGTGCTAGGTGGTAACTAGCCTGGCTAATTGGTAGGGGATCCACTGATTTTACCCTAAGCCTGAGTCTGGTGTAGTTCCTCTCTTCTGTCACAAGGTGGCATTGCTGCCTTTGACATTAGAATGATGGATTACAGTTAGCACAGGTTATGAATGGATAGGTTGTCTAAGCCAATCAGCATGGGGTTTCTTTCGGCCCCGGAGCATGCTGGGATAGTCTATTTATTTGCAGGGAGTCAGGTGATCGGGGGTTCTTTGCCACCTGGGCGGCTGTCTGGGTGGACGTGTGTCACAAGGCTCCGGGTTGCTAGGCCAGAAGCCTGAGGCCTATCGAGGAGCACCTGGCTGCTAGGCCTGACCATGGCCTATCCAAGAATCCAAGCAGCAGCAGTGAGTTAGGCATTGAGTCAGAGGCCTAATCAAGTTGAGGAGGTTCTGCCTGAGGGAGAATCGGATCATGTGCCAGTGGTAAAGGAGAAGCAGTTACCACAAAGGGACTACCACTCCTGTTACCAGAGACAGGTGTGGAGAGGATGGAGGTATGAAGAAGTACCAGAGCAGCCCTTTCACTAGCCGGGGATGGTGAAGAGGTGGGGAAGCTTCAGTAGTCTCATCCAAGAACCCAGCAGGAGACATGGGTGCACCTTGAAGATAAGTACAGCGGGTAGCTGTGAATCAAGTCAGGGACCCAGCAGGATAGCGTGGGTGAAGCTTGACTGATCTACAGCGGGATACTGTGAGATGTGAGTGAAGATCTACAGCGAGTTACTGTGAGTTACGTGTGCAGATCTACAGTGAAGTGTTGCTATAGGAGACAGCAGTTACTTCGGAAATGCAGACTGTATCGCTGTCAACCCAGTTCTATTTTTGTCTGCGGAGTCTGCCTGTTTGCACATTACATTTTCCTAAGGGTGTCCTGGCCCTTACCTGCTCTCCCCCAGTTCTTGTTAAGACACAATAAATCTCTTTTTGTTCATCTCAAAAGTGACTAGCGCCCTATCATTCCACCTTGCACTACACCCACCATGCCTAGTAACTTGCACCCTGAGGAGGAATGTCAGCTGCCCCTGACTCTGTAGGTCACCATCAGGCCTCTGGAGGGCTGGGCATTGCTACATTAATAATACAATTAATTTGATCAATAAAAAAATGAAAGGATTACACTTCTTCCCACTGATATAGTGTAGCACAGTTCTCAGTGTGACCACAGGAGGGAGGGTGAGTCCCCCCCAGAGTGAGCCTTACGGTGTACCAGTGTTAATTTTGTCGACAAAAACCGACTAAAACATTTTAGTCGACTAGCTTAAAACCATTTAAGTCGACTAAAATACGACTAAAACTAAAACAATTGAGATGAGTAAAATACGACTAAAATGCCAATGGGACTAAAACTAAAATGCCATTTTAGTCAAAAGACTAAAACTAAATTGAAATTAGACGTCAAAATGAACACTGGTCTGTAGTGCATGTTCATACCTCAATACCATAAATAATTACATATTAGAATTTTCACTCCAGCAGTAAAAAATGAGTTTGGAAATAGTAGGGAAATGCTTGAATAATGCATTACAATTTAACTACACCCATTAGATGTTTAGACAACTAAAATGAATTTTAGTCGACTAAAATGTACTGGAGATTTTAGTCGACTAAAATAGTGAATAATAATAAATGGAAAAAATGTTGCGCTCCTGTGTGATAATTAAACAAAAGCAGCTGGCATAACAATCCAAACATAAATTGTGATTATAAGTAGTGTAACAAAATTCCACGCATAAGTAAATATATAACAACCATATAAAGCTAGATAGTAGTAAAGGTGATACAAAACGATATATTTTAATGGTGATACAAAAAACAAAATGACTCAGTGAGAATCAATAAAAGTCAATAAAAATCTTTAAACGTCCAATGTGTGTTTTTCTTGCAGAGTTCATAAGTGTTAAGACAGTAGTATCCAGGTGACGTGATTCCCACCACCAAAGAATGTTTGTATAGGGTACTCTTACCAGACACTGCTGATAATAGGGCCTTATAAGCACTTAAAGTATAGAGAACACCTCATGCTTTCCACAGACCAGGTGCACAATAAGATTGGGTACTCTTACCCTCAGATAGAAGCAAAAACGCACAAATGTTGCAACAATCCGATCCTTTTCATCAATCGATCTTAGGGGATGGGATGCCACTAGAGCTCACATGGATATGATAACAGCCACGGAGGGAGGTAAGCAAAAAGAACTCCACATAGTGTAAATCCAATAAAACCAAGCAAATTTTATTCAAAGTAGTGCACTTACATTGAGATCAAGAAATCTGAGGTATTCATACCCCAGTTGAAGTCCCTTTGAGACGAAACGCGTCGGGTGGAAGGGTGTCTGCTCCATCTTAACTGCGCTCAGTTCGTGTATACACCGTTTGTGATATCTGCTCAGATTTCTTGATCTCAATGTAAGTGCATTACTTGGAATAAAAGTTGCTTGGTTTTATCGGATTTACACTATGTGGAGTTCTTTTTGCTTACCTCCCTCCGTGGCTGTTATCATATCCATGTGAGCTCTAGTGGCATCCCATCCCCTAAGATCGATTGATGAAGAGGATCGGATTGTTGCAACATTTGGGCGTTTTTGCTTCTACCTGAGGGTAAGAGTACCCAATCTTATTGTGCACCTGGTCTGTGGAAAGCACGAGATGTTCGCCATACTTTAAGTGCTTATAAGGCCCTATTATCAGCAGTGTCTGGTAAGAGTACCCTACACAAACATTCTTTGGTGGTGGGAATCACGTCACCTGGATACTACTGTCTTAACACTTATGAACTCTGCAAGAAAAACACACATTGGACGTTTAAAGATTTTTATTGACTTTTATTGATTCTCACTGAGTCAATTTGTTTTTTGTATTACCATTATAATATATCGTTTTGTATGACCTTTACTACTATCTACCTTTATATGGTTGTTATATATTCACTTATGCGCGGCATTTTGTTACATTAGTCGACTAAAATGTTCTGCAGATTTAGTCGACTAAATAGGACTAAAACTAAAACAATTGCAGAAGACTAAAATGGGACTAAAACTAAAATGCCCTTTTAGTCCTAAGACTAAAACTAAATCGAAATTCGCTGCCAAAATTAACACTGCTGTGTACAATACATTTCTCCCTCTGGTTGAGCCGTAGTACCCAAATTTGGTCACAAGATGTCAGTATGGCTCTATACTGTATAGAAATAGCTGTGAACTTTATTGACAACATCCGATGCGGACAACAGTGGAGAGATGTCAGCTTGTAGTGGATATGGGATCAGGGGAGGTAAGGATGAGATTTATTATTAGATGATTGTCTGGGAGAAGTCTTGGAGACACCTGTAAAGGGCAGGAGGTGCCTTATGGGAAACCTATATATATATATATATATATATATATATATATATATATATATTTATATATATAAAATTATATGTTGTATACATTAGATGCAGATGGGCAACACCAAGACCTTAATGGTCTATATAGGGTTGCCACATCATCCCTTTAATCCAGGACACACATTAATTACACAGGTTCTGCGGCTGATTAAGGTGGTAATTAAACCCACTTGGCGCCTTATCTGCATTAAATTAGCCTCGGAACCCGTGTAATTCATATCCTGTATCCTGGATTAAAGGGATGATGTGGCAACCCTAATGGTCTATGGTCCAATCATATACACTGAAGTGAAAACTGGCAACCATTTATAGGTGGTCACACAATATGATGTCTCCTTGTAGACCCAGATGAGCCATCACCTCTAGTCCTCATCTATAACCATAGCTGCTCTGAGGACCACTGGACATCCTACCACCACTGAATGACACAGGGTACATGGAGTGTTTATTCACTAAGCTTCCTTGTACATTGGGGAACAGTTGGGGCCATGGATGAGGTTACTGTTCTTCTGCATCATTCATGAACGTCCACCTCGTACACTTTGAGTTCCTGGAGGAGTCTGAGGAAATTGGAACCTTTTCTATTTTAGATTCTTTTATGGTAGGTTGCGAAAAACATCTGAACTTATTATGTGTCTAGACCATCAGAAGACTGAGGAGGAGCGGAGTCACATGGAGATACTAGACCTCACCCTGGAGATCATCTACCTGCTGACCGGAGAGGTGAGGAGGATTCTGGGAGGTCACATGACATCACTCTTATTCGCTTTTAATAAAACACAGACCTGACTGGGGAGGTGAGGAGGATGCCGGGAGGTTAATATGATGTATGATTTTTTCATTTTATTATTTAGTATTATGGACCGATAAGAAAGCCCAATGATCCACCATTTCCCTCACTGATACTGGAGAGAACCAATGACATGAAGATTCTGGAAGTCACCCAGAAGATCATTAAGCTGCTGACAGGAGAGGTGAGCGGTGCTGGGAATTCTGGGACATTATCCAGTAACAGACAAGGGATGTGTGTGGATGGTGACTGTATCATTGTGTGTGTCAGGTTCCTATAAGGTGTCAGGATGTCAGTATTAAATTCTCGATGGAGGGGAGGAAGTACATAGAGGAACACAAGGACATCATGATGGCGAGCTGTCCACCCCTCACATCACTGGGTAAGAGTAGACTTTATTGTAAAGGAGAGAGCAGTACGGAGGGTCCACCTAGATCCCCCATCATCTGATAAACACATAGAAACAATGTATTCAGTCAGTGTGTGTTTCCTACAGATGGATCCAGTAATGGGAACCCACCAGAGAGATGTTCCCGTCCTCTGTATTCCCGAGATTCCACACAGGAAGATCACACCATCCCTCACCATCATCAGGTAGATAGAAGCGATCAGCCTTATTTCATAGCAGGTTTCCAAGTTCAGTCTAAATTCGTTCAGCTTATGATTTGTTCTAATTTTTTTTTGTATAAAGAATAAACTAGCAACTAATTTTGAAGTGGAAGCCATGAATGAAGAGGCGTATGTGAGGGGTGATGAGCCGCGTAAGAAGGAAAACGTTTCTCCAGAGATCAGCACAGGTGAGCAATAAACACTAAATCCAGATTCTCCTTCTATAGCTGGTGCCCAGTTCAGTGGTTTACTAGTTCAGTTCTTTAGAGAGAATTGATCCTAGAGATTGTGGGAAAATTACTTGGGGATAAAACATTGTATCCTTGTCAAGTAAAGCCGTCAACTTGGAGGGCTCTTTCAAAATGAATCCTTTATTAGCTACATAAAGACACAATGCAGTAGGTATTAGCGCGTTTCAGCTACACAGCCTTCCTCATAGCATATTGCTATGAGGAAGGCTTGTAGCCGAAATGCATTAGCACCTACAAAATTGTATCTTTATATATGACGCCAATAAAGAATTCATTTTGAAAGAGCTGGCTTCACCTGACAAGGATACAATGCTTTATCCCCAAGTAATAATCTCTAGGGTATCAGGGAGATTGTTGGAAGGTGAGGGGGTAAGACATTCACTCACAGTGTCACTAGTACTACTCAAAGGACTGTCACCACAGTGGGTGCTGACCTGCTCAGGATCCACTTCTCCCATACCAGTCCACATACTATCATGGAAAGATGTTGGATCAATTTTATAGCTCCAGCATAACTGAGGACACTTCACCCACCAGCCCGGATCCTCCCCTTCTTGGGTCCCCTGCCGGTGCTCCTGGCTCCTCTCCCCGCTGAATGCCCACATGGCAAGCCCCTTTATATGGGGGCACTCTTACATGCTTGTTCCTGCCCCCTACTCCTTTCTCACTGGCTGTGAGTGACAGCTGCAGGAGCCAATGGCTTCCACTGCTGTGTCTGAACCAATGACGATGGAGAGAGCCTCTTCTCTCCTGCCCACCAGCCCGGATCCTCCTCTTCTCGGGTCCCCCGCCAGCGCTGCTGGCTCCTCCCCCCGCCGAGTGCCCACATAGCAAACCCCTTTATATGGGGGCACTCTTACATGCTTGCTCCCGCCCCCTGCTCCCTTCTCACTGGCTGTGATTGACAGCAAGCCCCTTTATATGAGGACACTCTTACATGCTTGCTCTCTCCCCCTGCTCCTTTCTCACTGGCTGTGATTGACAGCAGCGGGAGCCAATGGCTTCCACTGCTGTGTCTGAAACAATAAGGATGGAGAGAGCCTCTTCTCTCCTGCCCACCAGCCCGGATCCTCCTCTTCTCGGGTCCCCCGCCAGCGCTGCTGGCTCCTCCCCCCGCCAAGTGCCCACATAGCAAACCCCTTTATATGGGGGCACTCTTACATGCTTGCTCCCGCCCCCTGCTCCCTTCTCACTGGCTGTGATTGACAGCAAGCCCCTTTATATGAGGACACTCTTACATGCTTGCTCTCGCCCCCTGCTCCCTTCTCACTGGCTGTGATTGACAGCAGCGGGAGCCAATGGCTTCCACTGCTGTGTCTGAACCAATAAGGATGGAGAGAGCCTCTGCTCTCCTGCACATCGCTGGATCCAGATTGGGCGCAGGTAAATATTAGGGTGGCTGGGAGGAGGGGAGCTGCACCCTGAAGGTCTTTTTACCATAATGCAGAGACTGCATTAAGTTAAAAAAACCTTGTACCTCTACAACCACTTTAATTATAAAGCTCTAGGATTATTTCCCAGTACGGGGTGAAACGCATCAGTGGCGGAAAATTAGTAAATGATGGACTGAAACTTTTTTTTTATCAAATAGATTTTTATTGACATTTTATTAAGTTTTACAAAAGCAAACAAAACACACACAAAGAAGAAGAAAAAAAGCAGTAAATGTACATAAAAGAACATGTAGCGTATACTCTTATCGTCACCATCCTATCATGAGCAGCATACACAAATGAATTAACAGTAGCTTATTAAGTGCGTACATTCACATCAAATAAGATGCACAGGTCTTTATTGGCTTGCAATCCCAGTAGTAAATAAATCGCCACTCACTCCCATCTATATCTGGAAATTGTTTAGTACCATAATATAGCAAAAAAAAAAAAAGAGATATGAGGAGGACAAGCATATAAGATCAGAGATTACAAGCACGTATGATTGAATGTTTGACCAAGCCAGTGATGAACACAAATGAGAATACGATAGAACTGAAAAGACGTTGGAATTTTAAAGCATTAATGAAATGGTTTGTGGTTATGAGTTGTAATTAAAAATACAATCATTTGAAAATTGGAAGATGGTGGATAATGGCAGGTTTACTGTATGTGTGAATGAAATCTAGGAGTTGTAACATGAATGAGTATACCTCATTAGTGAGTATAAATTCTCCTTTATCTCCAGCAGTTGGATGGGAGACCAGCGATTCTTCAGACTCATTTCTAAGATGTAAAACAGAAGACACAGACGTGTCCAAATCTTCAATAGAAATCAGCATTGCCCCAAATCTCCATCTTGAGGGACATCTCACTTCATCACTGGATTGTAACTCAGAAGATGAGAACATTATATTTGACTCTTCAGAAGACAAACCTCCTAATCCCAATCTTCAGCTAGGACTCCCCAGTGCCCATCTGTCACTGGATCCCCCTACATGTGGAGGACATTCTTTTAAAAACACAAATGCGTTTGGTTCTTCAGAAGACAAACCTCCTAATCCCAATTTTCATCAAGGAAACCCCAGTGCCCATCTGTCACCAATTCCTCCTACGTGTAGTGGGCATCCTCTTAAAAACAGGGATGCATTTGGCTCTTTGGAAGACAGACCTCCTAATAACAGTCTTCATCAAGGACTCCCTAGTGCCCATCTGCCATCAATTCCTCCTACGTGTGGTGGGCATCTTCTTAAAAACAGGGATACGCTCGGCTCTTCAGAAGACAGACCTTCTAATCCAAATCTTCATCAAGGACTCCCTAGTGCCCATCTGCCATTGGAGCCCCATATACGTGGTGGGCATCCTCTTAAAAACACAGGTATGTGTGGCTCTTCAGTAGACACATCTCCCAATTCCAATCTTCATCCAGGACTCCCCAGTGCCCATCTGTCAATGGATCCCGCTATATGTGGCAGGCATCCTCCTAAGAGCATGAATACATTTGGCTCTTCAGTAGACACATCTCCTAATCCCAATCTTCATCCAAGACTTCCCGGTGCCCATCTGTCACAGGATCCCCCTACATGTGGCGGACGTCCTCTAGAAAACAGGGATACAGTCACAGACGCTCGAGCCGTTGACGCCCTGTTTGTTTGTTCAGGGTGTGTTAAATGGTTTTTGTTAAAGTTACCTCCAGAAGAATATCAGACCATTAACTCCAACAAGATTCCGTTCCTCTGTCCAGATTGCGGCAAGCGCATCACACAAGACAGAGGTCTCCATAGGCCTCGTAAAGCGGACAAGGAGACCTATGAGTGTTCGGAGTGTGGAAAACATTTCGGCTTCAACTCTGAACTCATCAGACATCGGCTCACCCACACAGGGGAGAAGCCATATCAGTGTGCTGAGTGCGGTAAAAGGTTTCGTCAGCGCGGGTCTCTCCGTGAACACCAGAAAATGCACTATGGTGACAAACCGTTCTCCTGTTCAGAGTGTGGCAGTTGTTTCACCCGCAAAGTATTTCTCCTCAACCACCAACGCACTCACACAGGGGAGAAACCTTTTTCTTGTTCGGAGTGTGGAAGATGTTTTGCACAGGAGGCGGTCCTTATCCGACACCAGGTGGTCCATACGGGGGTGAAGCCGTTTACCTGTGTGGACTGTGGCAAGAGCTTCGCCCATAGGTCCAGTTTCATGACACACCGGAGAATCCACACCGGCTTTGAGCCTTACCCGTGTTCCGAGTGCGGTAAACGCTTTAAGCAGAAGTCCTACCTGGTTGACCATTTTAGGCTTCATACCGGAGAGAAGCCGTACGGCTGTGCAGAGTGCGGGGAGCGTTTTACCCGGAGGCTCTTTCTGCGGAAACACGAGCAGGTCCACACAGGGATGACGTGGTTTCCCTGTCTTGACTGTGGCAAAAGGTTCAAAGAGAAGCGGCTTCTCAATAGACACCAGAAGATTCACTCCACCGACAAACCATGTTCTCTTCCACCGGAGTCCCAAAACTCAGGACTCACCGCACACTGGAGAATTCATGCCGTTCAGGAGCTATCTTCAGGTCCCGAGAGAGAGGACCCTTTTACGGTAGAATAAATTGGCACACGTATGTCCTTTGGTGGAGAGTTCTTAGGAGAGATGGACATTTATAAAGAGTTAAAAGAAAAAGAATTATATTTATGACCATTGTTCTAAATTTGCTGTAGGCCCCCTGAAGAGTTCTGCACGGCATCCCTTGACTTTCACTAAACCCATAGCTTTTTTTCTTACTATTTAAATGACTTTTTTTCTGTAGTGCATTCAAGCCGGCAACTCAGTGTAGTATTAAAAATCGTAAACTTTATTGGCTATATACTGAAACTCACTAGTAACAAGCTAACACGTTTTGGCGGTGACCATGTGTGCTATAAGGAAGGCTGTCACAGCCGAAATGCGTTAGCTTGTTACCAGTTTTTACAGATTCCGTTTTACAGACTACATCGAGTTGCTGGCTTGAATTTACTACGGATCTGATGTTCGGAGCGTGGGAGCACTACAGCCAGAGCATCTGTCTTCAGCCACCAGAAGCTGAACTTGCAGTTGAGTTTGGATATTGTTTAGCTGCCCCTGATTTTCTTTATAGTTTTACTGCTTTTCTTACTAGAAAGTAGTACTACTTTAAAAAGAGGCCAACCTTTAGAGGGACCTCTCTGTCAACCGAGGTACCCCAGAGGGTCCCTGCGGTGGTCCAAAAATCATTGATAGGATGAGAGCGCCAAAAGAACTTGAATGAGGCCAATAAGAAATTCTCTTTAACCACATAAACAGTGTTTCGGGGGCTCTCTCAGGATTTGTATACCAGAAATAGATTCAGAGAGATACTGGACAATAGTCGCAAATAAAATGGATACTGAGGTTTTGGGTTCCAGTATTTTTTTGTCGATGTGAAAGGCCTGAGGAAAGGAGAGTTTTGAGCCCTTGAAATGCATTGTTCCATAGATTTTTACTGGACTCGTTCAAGTTCCTATGGCGCTCTTATCCTGTCATTGCTTTTGGGACTTCTCCAGGGACTTTCATGAATATCCTGGTTGATGGAGAACTGCCTCTAAATTGTGCTGAGTGATCAACTCCCTGTGCTCATTATGCAGCAGGGCAGCCACCGGCCCCCGAAGACAGTGGCGATCACAGTAGTAGTGCCTGGGAACTCACAGGTATGGCACATACAGTGGGTATAGAAAAGAATCACCCCCTCTAAAATAATCACATTTTGTTGCTTTGCATCCTGAAATAAGGACAGACACAGTTTTTGTTTTATGCAGCCATATAACATCCAAGTGAAAGATAGAACACCAACATGTCAGAAATAAATAAATAAAAGAATCACCGAGTTGGAAAAAGGATCACCCCCTTATGTCAGTATTTAGTTGGACCACCTTTTGCTTTAATTACAGCCTGTAGTCTGTTGGGATATATCTGTACTAACTTTGCACATCTAGACTTTGCAATACTTGCCCACTCTTCTTTGCAGAGCTGCTCAAGTCCAGTTACATTTGATGCTGACTGTTTGTGGACTGCAGTCTTCAAGTCATTCCACATATTTCCAATGGGGTTTAAGTCTGGGCTCTGACTAGGCTATGCAAGGACATTCCCCTTTTTATCCTTCAACCACTGTGTGCTCATTGTTGCTGTGTGCTTTGGATCATTGTCATGTTGGAAGGTAAACCTTCTTCCCGTTGACAAAATAATATACACTGAGTTGGAAAAAGGATCACGCTCCCTCCTAAAAATGACTTGTAAACTCAATCAGGTGTAGATAATCACCTTCTCAATGGCACACAAAGCCATTTGACTTTCAGCTGTGATTGGTTGTGGTCATTTTAGTTAGCTCAGCATGAAAAAAGCTTTCCTGGAGCATTTCAGTCCCTGGTAGTGCAACTGAAGCAAACAATCAACTATGGGTGGCAAGGCACTGTCACCGGGATCTCCGGGATAATGTTGTGGACAAGCATGAGTCAGGAGATAGATACAAAACAAATTCCAAAGGTTTTATCAATGCCTAGAAGCACAGTGAAGTCTACTATGAAGAAGTGGAAGGTATTTGGTACAATACAGATCCTTCCTGGATCAGTATGTCACTCCAAACTGGATGGAAGAGCCAGGAGGAAACTGGTCTGAGAGGGTACCATGAGGCCTACAGCAACTCTGAAGCAGTTGCAGGAATTGATGACAGAAAGGTCATTGTGCGCATGTGACAACAATATTACAAATTCTCCACAAATGTGGCTTATATGGGAGGGTTGCAAGAAAAAAGCCAATCCTCAGGAAAGGCCACATACCGTCACCACTGAGCTTTGCCAAAACGCACCTTGAAGATTCTGAGGCCACATGGAAAAAGGTGTTCTGGTCAAATGAGGCTAAATTTTAATTATTTGGCCTCAACACCAAACAATATGTCTGGCGGAAATCCAATACAGCTCACCATCCAAATAACACCATTTCTACAGTAAAGCATGGAGGTGGTAATTTCCTGTTATGGGGGGTGGTAATGTCCTGTTATGGGGGTGTTTCTATGCAGCAGGGACTGGAGCACTTGTCAGGATAGAAGGGAAAATGGATGGGGCAAAATACCATCAAATTCTTGAGGAAAATCTGCTGCCCTCTGCCAGAGAGTTGTCAATAAGAAGGTTTACCTTCCAACATGACAATGTCCTTGCATGCCCCAGTCAGAGCCCAGACTTAAACTCCATTGAAAATCTGTGGAATGACTTGAAGACTGCAGTCCACAAACGGTCATCATCAAATTTAACTGAACATGAGCAGTTCTGCAAAAAAGAGTGGGCAAATATTGCAAAGTCTAGATGTGCAAAGTTAGTAGAAACAAATCCCAACAGACTAAAGGCTGTAATTAAAGCAAAAGGGGGTCCAACAAAATACTGACATAAGGGGGTGATCCTTTTTCCAACTCAGTGATTCTGTTTTTGATTTATTTTTTTCTGACATGTTGGTGTTATATCTTTCGCTTGGATGTTATAAGTTGCACTGAGTAAATACAGCTGGATAAAACAAAAACTGTGTCTGTCTTTCAGGCTGCAAAGCAACAAAATTCAATTATTTTAAAGCGGGCTGATTCTTTTCTATACCCACTGTATATACTAACATCCTCACTGGACCAATGTAACTATGCTATAAAATGGAAATCAGATTTAAGGTAAAACATTCTCCAGTCCATTTACAACCTCCTCCATCTCCAAATAATTACCCATTGTCCTTGTCACCACCGCTCAGTCCTCACAATCTGCGCTTTTCCCCACAAACTTCCTTGTTTTAAAGGAGACGTGGGTATTGGGCAGCGAAAGCCTCCTGCAGCTGACTTCTAGGAGCTGGAAGCAGGGAGCAGAGGCATGGCTTGGCAGGCACTGTGTGTTTCCATGGACACACACAGCCCTGGCCAGGGCGTCTCCTTTGAAGATGACCAGGCAAGAATTTCCTTTGCTGATGGCTAGGCAGAGGAGACAACTACAAAGAGTGAGGTGGGGGCAGCTGTTTAGGGACCAGCTTGGCAACTAAGAAAGGTGGATTTTCAAGGAAGCAGACTATATATTACAAGTAAGTCTGGACATACTGAACTACAGTGAAAAAACAATTGGGTTTTGTATAACTTTAAGATCTGCTTAATCTGGAGTCTTGCACTCCACCAGCACAGGATAAGGACACTGGTAGGGAGAGAGATGGGTAGAAAAGAATAAGGACACTAGAAGTCCAGGTATCTCCATTGTTTGATGGTACGTGGGCGATATTGTTTACGAGCAGTGAGCTACTTTGCTGGCAAAGGCTGCACTGCATCGGAGAGCCCACAGATTTCCTAAAACACAGAAGGATTTTGCTGCTTCTGCTTTGTATTGCCCCCCCCCCCCCCGAATAAGCAGTGTAGGTCGCCACTTGGCCTACATGGATTTGGAAAGCTTGTATATTTTGTGCTTTAGTGCAGAACATCAGAATTGGGACTTGCTCTACAATTAAGCCCCAAAAAGGACAAAACGCATCAGAGGAGTTTACTATAGGTGGAGAACGGGAGCTGAAGCCATCTCTTACCCATCTCATTCACATTTATGCAACATGGAGTTGGTGTCTGTGTGCAGATGGCCACCATTTTGTTGAAGGGGACTTCCTCATCGTTTTGTGTTGAGAATTTCCAAAGTCCAGTGATAAGGCGTGTGGTGAAAGATTTGCAGGACCTTTTCTAAGCCCTGAACTCATTATTATCCTGTGACTTAACCCTTGCCTTATTGTGGTCTGGTGGTACATTGGGCTTTTATTTTTTGTGTATTGGATCCATCAGGCTCGCTGTTCGAACAGAAGATCACCCAGGCAGAAACCCAGTCGGGGTGAAGAGTTCAGAATTACTTGCCAATATGTGACGGATAATATCTTATGTGACATTAATCCACCTTCCATCTTTCTCACTAGAGATAGCACCTTCATCTATAGTTAGTAAAGAGAACCGGTCATTTATCTGGCTGACAATGATCAGTCAAGGACCAGTTATTTTTTAACCTGTAGGATTAGCCAAATCCATATTTAATATTTAAATGTGGACCTTTGTTGCGTTTGGTGATGTAGACAGAATACAATGAAGTATATCATAAAGCTCTAAGATTAGTTCCCAGCAGGAGGCGAAATGCGTCAGTGGGTGGAAAATGAGTAAATACAATGAAGTGTATGTACTTTATGTATTTTTCTTCATAATGGGTGGAGCAAGACACAGTTCATTCCCTTGTGGAACTTTGCTGCTGCCCATTATTCTGCTGCAGAGATCTCTCTTTCCACCAGTGATGCAGCTATGCCAGACTTGGAGCAGCTTTTCAGCTAAACTACTTTTGGCACAAGAGGAACACAAGCAAGAAGAATATATAACTAAATTAGTAAAATGAGCTCAGCTGGGAATCTGTAGGATGAAGGAAGCGGGTTCACTCCTTGTACCAATCAATAAAAATAGAAAATTATATATAACCATACAATCCCATATACAATCCATCACCCAAAGTTGATCCAGAGAAAGGCAAAAAAACCCAGAAAAGCATGATCCAATTTGCTATAGTGGGGGGAAAGAAATCCTTCCTGATCCCCCGAGAGGCAATCAGATTCACCCTGGATCAACCTTACCTAAAAATGTTAGTACCCAGTTATATTATTTACATTAAGGAAAGAATCCAGGCCTTTTTTAAAGCATCTATGTCACATTCTATTTGTGGCAGGGTCACATCCTATTGGTGGCAGGGTCACATCTATGTCACATCCTATTAGTGGCAGGGTCACATCTATGTCACATCCTATTGGTGGCAGGGTCACATGTATGTCACATCCTATTGGTGGCAGGGTCTTTTAAGGATCCAAAAGTAGACTGATGTCAGCACAAAGGAACTGGCCAGCATGGGTGCTCTGCAGAGTTAGATTAGCAGTCTCTCCGCACCCGGAGACGATGCCAGGGAGAGACCCAAATAGCCAACCAGGTTTGTCTAATTGGCCAACCTATCTGCTATTGATATTTTTTCCCTCTGCCATCCTTTTTACCAACAGGAACCCAGAGAAGAAGCCATGTGCAAACTCCAGGCCAATCCGATCAGGATGAACCCACATGAACTCGTACTCAGATAAGTTGGTGAACAGGGCACAGAGAAGGTGGGCAGACTATCAAATTAACTTAAAATGGCAAAGTACAAGTTGGCTTTAAAGCTGAACTCAAGTCAGTCATAACATTTTAGTAGTATGTGGTTATTCCCCCCTCACATTCCCAGGATAGCAAGGTTTGAATGCTCATTTTGTGTAGGGTAGGTTAGATTTACTGTAGAAGAATATTTACCTTGTCCCTCTCCCATCAGCCAGTGCTCTCCTTTGCTCCTGGCATGTGGGCAAACCTTTGATGTCCTCACCTACAAGGCTGGTCCTGATGACATCAGAGAGGAGGTGGTACATGACCGGTGAAGAAGAACAGCTTGATGGGACTGGTCATACAGCAGAAACCTGGGGGGAGCTAACAATTAGACAGCTCAGCATCTATCACACACATGGAGGCATGGAGACACCCCACATTTAATGTTTTTACATACAAAATGGATTTTGCTTCTTTTTTTGTAGACGTTCTTGTGAATAGGTCTTATCTGATCATGTCCCTTGAAAAATGTCACAATATTTGAATGTCATAATGAAGGGCTTTGGTCCCTTTAAGATATGTAATATTAGGAGGGTCTGGTCCCTTTAAGTTATAAGTAATATGTATGTTATTCGATCAAGTAATAATTATTAATAAAAGTTTACCTATGCTGGTTAATAACTTAGTAGAAGTAGTAAAGAGACAATATAAAATAGATATTACAAGTATACAGTTTTGATTGATTGTTAGAGATTATACCGATTCCCTAGACAGACCCAGGGTTATCACCGACACTTGCAGAGAGGAGTGGAATGTCATGAGACTTGTGTGATTGGTAGAGAATAAACCGAACCCCTTGACAGACCCATGGTTATCACGACACATCCAGAGAGGGCTGGGATGTCGTGAGACTCGTGTGATTGGTAGAAATTAGACCAATCCCCTTGACAGACCCATGGTTATCAGTGGCACATCTGGAGAGTGGTGGGATATCATGAGGCCCATGTGATTGGTTAAACCGATCCCCTTGACAGACCCATGGTTATCACCGGCACGTCCAGAGAGGTATGGGATGCTGTGAGGCCCATGAGATTGGTAAAGAAGATTCTCTTAATGGAACCAGGGTTATCATCGAAACGTCCAGAGAGGTACGGGATGTTGTGAGACCCATGTGATTGGTAGAGAAGCTTCTCTTGACAGATCCAGGGTTATCATCGAAACGTCCAGAGAGGTAAGGGATGTTGTGAGACCCATGTGATTGGTAGAGAATAAACAGATCCCCTTGACAGACCCATGGTTACCAGCAGGGCCGGCCCAGGACATTGTGCTGCCTGGGTCCAAGAATAAAATGCTGCCCTCCCCCCCCAAAAAAAAATTACGCCCACCAAAAGTCCCCCACATCCATTGTGTTATATCATGATAATTAAACCATAAATTAAATTTAGCAGGAAGTCAGATTCACATGCAACAGCACCTTGTCTATATGCAAAATTATATGACATACCATTATGTTCAATTCCAAGGGGCAGGCTAGGGTAGTAAAGGGGGGCAGGCTAGGGTAGTATATACACAGGTTAGGGTAGTATATAGACAGGCTAGGGCAGTAATTAGACATGCTAAGGTAGTATATGGACAGGCTAGGGCAGTATATAGACAGGCTAGGACAGTATATAGACAGGCTAGGGTAGTATAGGGGCAGGCTAGGGCAGTATATAGACAGGCTGGGGTAGTATATAGACAGGCTAGGGTAGTATATAGACAGGCTAGGGCAGTATATAGACAGGTTGGGGTAGTACATATACAGGCTAGGGTAGTAAAGGGGCAGGCTGTGGTAGCATATAGATAGACTAGGGTAGTATATAGACAGGCTAGGGTAGTATAGGGGCGGGTAGTATATAGACAGGCTAGGGTAGTATATAGACAGGCTAGGGTAGTATAGAGGCAGGCTAGGGTAGTATATAGACAGGCTAGGGTAGTATATAGACAGGCAAGGTCAGTATATAGACAGGCTAGGGTAGTATAGGGGCAGGCTAGGGCAGCATATAGACAGGCTGGGGTAGTATATAGACAGGCTAAGGTAGTAAAGGGGCAGGCTAGGGTAGTATATGGACAGGCTAGGGTAGTATTGGGGCAGGCTAGAGAAGTATATAGAAAGGCTGGGGTAGTATATAGACAGGCTAGGGCAGTATATAGACAGGCTAGGGTAGTATATAGACAGGCTAGGGTAGTATATAGACAGGCTAGGGCAGTATATAGACAAGCTAGGGCAGTACATAGACGGGCTAGGGCAGTATATAGACATGCTAGGGTAGAATAGGGGCAAGCTATGGCAGTATATAGACAGGCTGGGGTCGTATATAGGCAGGCTAGGGCAGTATAGGAGCAAGCGGAGCAGCCCAGGGGGCAGTTGTCATCATGACACAAAACTGCTGGAAGAAAAATCTTGATCGTCAATTTGCTGGGTAAATAGAAGAAAAGGAGAGGCAGCCATGGTTCAAGTTGCTGCATCTCTCAAAGTGCTGCCTGGGTCCAATGGACCCACTGGGACCCATGATAGGGCCGGCCCTGGTTACCAGTGACACATCTGGAGAGCAGTGGGATATCATGAGACCTATGTGATTAGTAGAGATTAGACCGATTCACATGACAGATCCAGGGTTATCATTGAAACATCCACAGAGGTACGGGATGTTGTGAGACCCATGTGATCCCCTTGACAGACCCATGGTTATCAGTGACACATCTGGAGAGCAGTGGGATATCATGAGACCTATGTGATTAGTAGATATTAGACCGATTCACATGACAGGTCCAGTTATCAGCGGCACATCCAAAGAGGGGTGGGATGTCATGGGAGCCGTGTGATTGGTAGAGGTTAAACCAGACCGCAGCACACTACAACCCATGGACCAGCAGTCCTTTTGCTGCTATTGCAGCGGCTGTAAGACCAACCCTCTTTGCCATAAAGTTACCCAATCCCTTCTTTACTCTGGTAACAAAGTCACCCCTCTGCCTGGCTCCTCCACTCCGCCATAGAACTTTTGCCATGTAAGTATGTTTTGGAGGTACTTTGCAATGGCAGCATCTATAGTCTCCATATGACAGGTGCCCTTTAACCACTTCAGCCCCGGAAGGTTTTACCCCCTTAATGACCAGGCCAATTTTTGCGATACGGCACTGCGTTACATTAACTGATAATTGCGTGGTAGCGCGACGTTGTACCCAAATAAAATTGACGTCCTTTTTTGTCCCCACAAATAGAGATTTCTTTTGGTGGTATTTGATCACCTCTGCGGTTTTTATTATTTGCACTATAAACAAAAAAACACAGACAATTTTGAATAAAAACAATATTCTTACTTTTTGCTATAAAACAAATCCAATAAAAAAATGTAAAAAAATATAATTTCTTCATCAATTTAGGCTGGTATGTATTCTGCTACCTATTTATGGTAAAAAAAGAAAAACGCCAATATCGTGCCTACAAACTACCGGATAGATTTGTGGATTTTTTATTCTTTTTACTATTAAAGGCGGCGAACAGCGATTTTTAGCAGGACTGCGACATTGCGGCAGACAAATTGAACACTAAGTGACACTTTTTGGGGACCAGTGACACAAATACAGTGATCAGTGCTAAAAAAAAGTGCACTGTCACTGTACTAATGACACTGGCAGGGAAGAGGTTAACATCAGGGGCAATCAAAGGGTTAAGTGTGCTCCTAGGGAGTGCTTTCTAACTGTGTGGGGGATGGACTGACTGCAGGAAGAGAGACATCGGTATTCCTGATTAGTAGGAACACAAGATCTCTCCCATCCTCTCTGACAGACCGCCGTTCCACCTCTCCAGAGAATGATCGCGGGTGGCCATCGTGGCTGCCGGACCTGCTGGTTGGCTCCCACTGTGTCCAATCAGAGCCGAGAAGAGGAATCACATACAGGTATGTGATTTTGCGTGTAATTGGCCGCCCTGCCACAGTATATGTACGTGGGGTGGTCCGGAAGTGGTTAAATGTTTGTGCTATAGAACACCTTCTACATCAGGAACGTAAACCATCTGCGGGCGGCTGGCTTTATCCCCCCTATGAACTCTGCTGATGTCAGAGCTATATCAATGTATAATAATAATAGTGTGTGACTGTGGGGGGACATTAGAGTGTAAGCTCCTCTGGTACAGAGGCTGATGTGACTGGCTTAGTGTTCTCTGTACAGCACTGCGGTATATGTCAGAGCTATATAAATGTATAATAATAATAATAGTGTGAGACTGAGGGGGAGGGGGGCATTAGAGTGTAAGCTCAGCTGGTACAGAGACTGATGTGATTGGCTTAGTGTTCTCTGTACAGCACTGCGGTATATGTCAGAGCTATAT